>AYEL01090135.1:0-13576 GCA_000484575.1 Olivierus martensii | reverse complement strand
TTTTTTCTTATTTGTTTTAATTTAAATGATACGCTCTCCGATAGTAACAATTTTCTTAATGTTTTTCTTGCCGGCATGATGCTTTCACCTTGGAATACTTCTACGCGAGAGACAACACTCGATGTGAACATTGCTCGCTTAATCGCTACGCATAGCGCTTCGCTGGAGAATACACTAGGCGCGCGAGGCTAAGCGAAGCGCGCTTGGTGTGAACGTAGCCTAATAGTTAATAAAAAGGTTGTACGAAGTATCCAATATGGAGTATTAAACCATTTTATATTATAATTTTTCAAAAAATACATATTTTGATAATTTCGAATGAAATGCTCAAAATACTTCAAATTTCGCATTTTCCTAATCGCTTAATGTTTCAAGGAAGGCCAGATTTAAAGGCCATCGAGGGTGAATTGTTTAAAACAAAAGTAATATTATATGTATTTTATGCCAAAAAATGTTATGAAAAAATAACACACAAATGAAGGGAATAAATAAAATTTTATTTTTCGACAATGATTATAATCAAACAATAAATAAGGGTATAATTACGCTATTAATATCAAATAATAAAAATATAAAATATAATATTTCCTCACCTTTGAAAGTTTCTATATCAATGTGAAAGGTATTTCCTACTACCTTCTATCACCTCATCTTTGCTCATTCTTACATCCATATGCTAAATAATATATATCAATAATGCAATAAAACAGAAATAACACATTACAAATAGCAAGAAATATTGTATTAAGCGACCAACCTAGCGCATGTGGTTCGATCTACAATATGGCTACCAGTGGCTACGTTTTTCCTGAAGACTTATCATTAGAGTAGTCAATTCAGTATATATGGACGAGGCGAAACAAGTCCTTCCACAGGCTGCCCACCACCTTTTAAGAAAATAGTTGAATTTGTATTATGCTTCGCAGGCATCAATTGAACATTTTTTCGGTGGCGAATAAGTTCTAGACCTCAGAAAAAACGCAGCTGAGCGCAGAAACGTTGAAAGCAATATTACAAGTTAAATCAATTTTTCCAATTCCTGTGAAGAGCTTTATAAGAATATTTCAAGTAAGGAAGATTTTTTAAAAATTTTAATAAATCGAAAAAGTACATCTAAATAATGTAATTATCTATTTAATAAATAATTGGTTATATTGATGGATGTATCTATATAGTCATTTTTGATATTTTTTGTATTGAGACTGTTATTTTCTGTGTAGTTAATTTTTTGTTATGAAAATAAGAATGTCAATTTATCAGAAATATGTTTTTTTGTAATTTTTATATCAATAAATGCATAAAATAGCTTTGTTAAATTCCACCACAAAGATAGATCTAAGACATTTTAATGACTCACAACCAAATAAACTAAGAAAATGGTGTCCTCACGAATGTGTTAAACGTTTTTTTTTTAATTAGGTTTATTTGGACACGTCCCGCAAACCAACATAAAACCAGGGTTGCAGTCGTATAACAAATGATCTGATTCCGATTCCCTAAAAATTTATAAGGTCCGACTCCGACTCACCAAAAAACAAATTTGTAAGGTCTGACTCCGACTCCTGCATAGTTAAAGTTAATATTGTAAATGTATTTTATTATTGCAAGGGATTCTTCTGGCTACTTTACATTAATTTTATAGCACTTTGGCTGTAGATACTAGGTAGGCCCATACTTTCTTACAAATTTTAAGAGAGATTATCCAAAATTTGGGCTGTGTATAGGTTGTTACAATTTACAAAATCAACAACTGAGATAACAATTAGAAACTTTAATACACTGAAAAGAGAAATGCATGTCCTTTACCAGCACAAGGAGAGTTATTACAGAAAGAAATAAAGCATAAGATATGCATCTCCTTAAAAACACTAGGATGGCTTAACATCAATAATTACACCATAACCAGGAATGTCGAGTAGGAAGATGGTACTCCTTAAGAAAAGGAGAAAATCCCTCCCTCTTTAAAGAAAATTATAATGAATTCTTAGACTCTTACATTGTCCAAAGTAATGCTACAGAACTGAATGAAGACCCAACATCGGTAATAGAGAATAAGGTAAAAAGCATAAATTGTTCCCAGATCTATTGAAGTATAACAAAATTATTGCATCAGCTTGCCCTACGTTGTTTGCATACATTAAGATTCATAAAAACCTAGTCAAGGCAAGACCAATACTTAATAAAAGGTGTACGTATAACCTAGAAAGAATTTTAACCAAATGCAAAATTAAGAGAATCCAACAGGTCAACCATGAAAAACACCTCAGTATTTAAAAAGCTACCTAACATACAACTTGGTGATGACGACATACTTATAACATATGACTTTGATAGCCTATATCCCTCCCTCCATTTAAATATGTAAAATGCTAAGCATGTTGGCTCTATGTTGGGGAATTAACTGCAAACACATAGTATTGCTAGCCTATTAAGGGATATAGTATGAGCTGTAGCAAATTAAGTGTGCTATATTCAATGGCAAAATATACAGACAGATGATAGGAATGCCAATAGCTAGTCCAATGGCTGGCCCCCTAGCCAAAATTGTACTTAAATCTTTAGAAGACCAGTTTATACCCGACTTCCAACTGGCTTTGAAATTTTATATTAGATTCATTAATGACATGTCCATTTGGGAAGATAATTCAAAGCTGGAAGATTTTGCAAAAACTTTCACAATACAACTGTATGGACTCCTCCTTAGATTAGAACAACAAAGTAACCATAGTATCCACTATTTGGACTTATTAATAAGCATAAACAACAAGCAGTTCCAGATGAAAGTATATAGAAAACCCTAATATCAACCGATTATAATCTCCAACTGGTCCCATCACCCAATTCCATACAAGAAAGTGGTTTTTAGACACTCTATAGAAGAGCACTAATATATTCTACAGAAATTTCAGATTTTGAGCAAGAATTAGAATATATAAACACCATAGGGAAAGATCATGGCTATAAAAATCGTTTATGAAGAACATACTAAACTCAGAGAGAAAAAACTATGCAGTATACAAGTGACACAGCAGGAAGTAGAGAGTCCACAACTTCAAACGATGGATACATTCCAATACCATACAACTTAAAGAAGTTTAATATAATGAAAAACTAGCAAAAAACGCAACAAAAAGATAGCGATAAAAACAGGACTAACAGTTTTTAATCTACTAAGAAACGACAAAGCTCCAATAAAAGACTTCGAGCGAAGTGGGGTCTATAAAATATCACTGGAAAATGCTAGCACCAATCAAAAAGCAGCATATATAGGAGTAACAAAATGAATGCTAACTCAGAGACTGAACAAACATAAATGAGACATATCTAAGGGAAGACTCTCAATTGCACTGTTGGTCAAAGCATACACTCAAGATTTACAGATAAACTGGGAACAATCAAAGATTATTAGACAATTAAATACCCCAAATCACACTCTGACTATGGAGGCTGTAGAAAATATACTAAACAAGAGACCAATGCATCAACTTTCCTCAGCCTGGTTATATTCTATAAGTAAATATGGGACGACGGATTCCAGATAGCATTATAAATGTCTGTTTTATATCATCCCCAAGGCATAATATGATGTAATAGTTTTTAAACCTATTTATGTAACTATATGTATATATTATTACTTTTTATTTATTGTAATCTATAATTTGTATTTTATTTTAAGTTTAATATGTAACCATAGCAATATGCTATCCCTTTTATGATTTAAAATTTTAAAGTTTGACTTTGTAATATTCTGTTCTAGTATGTAACCTGAAGATGACTATATGTCAACAAAAATTGTTACAACTTAAAAAAATATTCTACACTGCAAAAAGTGCTTGATGTATAGTGTTTTATTTCAAACTTTGTTAATTAAAAAAATATACAGATACATTAAAATGGAGGATGTTTATACAATTATATTGATATTTTGTTATTTTTATATATTTTATGTCCTTAAGTATTAAATTATGCATATAATCATCTATGATGATACATAAGAAGGGAAACTACAGCCTATCAGTCTACTGTTGACAATATACAAAATCTTCACAATCATCCTCACAAGTACGGGTTGACTATCAAAAATCCGGCAACCTCAGGACCTGAGGATTGCCAGATTTTCGATTCTGGATTTTTGATGTATATATTTAACAAATAAGAACTACTTGTACAGTGCTTTAAAGAAATAAAATTAAACACTAAATGAAAAGCAAATGAAATTTTAATGTTTCATAACTAAATAAAAGACTTCAGTCTACAGAATGTTAATTCAACTATATAAAATAGCTATTGCTCTTAATAAAGCACGCCAAACTTATTTCTTATAAATTATTGTTTTCCTATTAATATGCTATTTTTGAAAATTTTATTTGTTATGTAATTAAATATTTAATTTTTGCATGTAGTGAAGTTTGAAGTTTATTTAATATTATAGTTATGTGCAACGAAAATTTTCAATTTATTACAATTTCCAAATGTTCATAGTTACGTGCAACGAAAATTTTGTAATTTATTACAATTTCCAAGATGTTCATCATTTGTGTTATGGCTGTTACGTATTGTATTAATATCGATAATTTCTAAGATGTTCTGTTATGACTTATGTATTACTACTGATAAAATAATAAATTAAATTATTTAAAATTGAACAATTATAACTATTAATTTTCTAGATTTTGTTTTATTGATTGAATAGGGGCGTCCATCGATATATGGGGGCGGTCAACTAACAGTTGCACACAGGCGGCCGAATTTCTAGGCACGGCAGAGTTTCATCATCAGTATTTGAATTGGACATTGGAATTTTATCGAATTTTAAGTGCTAAAGTCTGGATAGGCTTATACACGGATTTCGCATTTTTACCAATTTTCAAACTCTGAAGTCGGGGAGTCAGCTTATATTATTATTATTTAGGGGGGATAGTGGGCTAAACTCGGAGGTATAGCCCAAGATGAAATAAGAAAAAAAGTGAGGAGGACAAAGGAAGCTCAAGAATAAGTTAAAAGCTCTGTTGTTAGAAGTGTGACAGTCACTCGAGGATGACAGAGTGATGAGTGACCAGCACCAATCAGGGACCCAAAGTGATCGCCGTTTGTTAACACAGTATATTTACATTATGTGTAATTTTTTGTGGGTAAAAGTTGATACATCTGCCAGTTCCAGAGCATTCAGTTTTGACTATCTTCATTCGGATGCCAATCATTGTAAAGAGCATTCGTAGTATATAAGAAGTCCGTTAAGCTTCTAAAGATCTCGACATTATTCAAGAAGTATTGATTGCTTCAGGGCCAGTTTTTGCCTTCCATGATAACAGTCTTTTCCAGTTTAGTTCTTTTATTGTCAAATTTTTTACAGTCATAAATGAGGTGTTCGGTGTCTTGGATCTCTCCATATTCACAGTCACAGTTAGGATCTGTAATGAAACCAAATCTGTGGGAATCTAATTTAACAGGTTTTAGTTTAAGAAAATTTGCAATGTCGGGAATGATTGCTTCAGGGCCAGTTTTTGCCTTCCATGATAACAGTCTTTTCCAGTTTAGTTCTTTTATTGTCAAATTTTTTACAGTCATAAATGAGGTGTTCGGTGTCTTGGATCTCTCCATATTCACAGTCACAGTTAGGATCTGTAATGAAACCAAATCTGTGGGAATCTAATTTAACAGGTTTTAGTTTATTCCCGACATTGCAAATTTTCTTAAAGGAATAGCATAGTCTACCAGTGATTCGTTGTCCCATTGTTCTTGCCAGGGAGTCGGTTGTTTTTTCCAGCTACGACTCCGGGTAATTTAAAAAATCCGACTCCGACTCCACCCAAAAAACCTCCGACTCTTCAACCCTGCATAAAACATCTGGTCACTTTAACTACAGGAATTCCTCGATTATCGTGGTTAATGTTGCCACGAAAAATACTGTAATAATCGAATCCGCGATAATCGGGATAAATAATGCATGTAAAATGAATGATCACTGCCAAGTCTTTTTCAAAACTATTAATTAAAATTTATATGTATAAGGTAAAAAAGAAATGTGTTGAGCGTGCTAATCTTCTAAGTTGATCACTCTACATTTCTTTTTGATAGAGTAGCCTTGATAGTATCCTTGTTTCTTTTAGCATTCATTATAGGGGTAAATAAGAAGAGAAATAAATGTCCACATTGTACTTCAAGTGGAGGTGAATAGTTTTACGGTGTGAGGTGAGCAGGCACTATCGGATAAAAACGAAGCGCTACTTGAGAGTGGCGACTCAAACTAAATGTAATTCTGATTGCATATGTAGTGGGCTATTCAAATTAAATGTAATTCTGGTTGCATATGTAGTGGGCTACATCTCGCCGCTAAATGTAATTCTGGTCGCATATGTAGTGGGCTACATCTCGCGGCCGCGATAATTCGAATTTGAGCGCAATAACTCGATTTTTGGAATCAAATTATAAACCGCGATAAATCGAGAATCGCAATAATCGAAACCGCGATAATCGAGGTATTCCTGTATTAATGATGAATCGGCCGGATTGGCCGCGTAGAAACACTTCGGCTTTCCACTTTGGACGACCCGGATTTGAGTCTCGGTTCATGGAGAGTATATCTCAACTACTAGAGATTTGCAAATGACATAGTACTGTTCTCTCAAACACCAAATGAATTTCAGGAAATGTTAAGTGACTTGAAGCAGAAAGTAAGAAAATTGTCTTCTCGTAGTTTACTTGCAATCCTAAGGTAATGTTCAACACAGAAGTAATCCCACAACCAGTGACAATAGAAGGCCAGATAATTGAAAAGGTGGAAGAATACAAATACTTAGGACAAGTAATTACAACACAAAGAAACCAGATTCAACATAGGATGCAGATGGGATGACGTGCCTGCGGCCGATATAGTTGGTATAGTTGAACGAAAGATTTAGAGGCTGTACTCAAAGGTTTAGCCCATCGAAGAATGAAGAAGGAAATGACAAGAATAAAGGAAAGCTTAAAAAGATTAAAAGGTTTCTGCCAGACCACTAGAAGAAGAAAGGCTAGAAGCAACCAACAGTTTATTGAATTTTTCATAATACAATAAGATACAGAATAAATATTTGACAATTAATAACAATAGAGTTAAGTAACATAAATATAAAATTAACAATAAATAAATTAATAATGTAGAATAAATTAACAATAACTAAACTAACAAAAACATGGACATAAAATTGAAAAATAATTAACAGTAAAATAATTTAACAATTTCAATTATTTACAATAATTATAATAAAATTAATATAACATAACAACAAAAAAAAAAACAAATATTTTGAAATAAATTAAAATAATTTAACAATTTCAATTATTTACAATAATTATAATAAAATTAATATAACATAAATTTATTTCAAAATATTTGTTTTTTTTTTGTTGTTAAGCTTATAGACAGAGCTTACAATTTTATTTCAAATATCTCAAAAGTATAGTTCTATATTCAGTTAGCTAATTGGCCAGGTAAAAACATGCCAGATAGGGTTTGTCAATTTTAAAAAACCGGATTCAAAAACTGGTTTTTTGGATAAATTTTTAAAATTTGAAAACCGGTTTTAAATTTAAAATACCGGTTTTATATACTAAAATTAATATGTAAAAATTAATTATTTATTTAATTAAAAATGTTAACATTTTGACTTGAAATTGCTTTAATAAATAAATACTGCAGCCGATATAATAACTTCCTAAAGGACAATAGGATACCAATATGCTTCAAAAGGAAGCTCTTCAACATGTGCATATTATCAGTAATGACATATGGCTGTGAAACATGGACCCTTACAAAGAAAATGGAATAGAAAGTAGCAACAACTCAAAGAAGCATAGAAAGATGCATGTTAGGATTCACCAGGAGGGGAACTGCAAGACCAACATGTGGATAAGGAAATAAACCAAAGTAGAAGACATACTGTTAACAGTGAGAAGCAGTAGGTGACGCTGGGCAGGCCACATAGCAAGATACACCAATAACCGATGGACAAAGAAATTGCAGAGTGGCAATCAAGGCAACAGAAAAGATATCCTGACAGGCAATACAAACAAATGGAGAGATGACATAAGGAAAGTAATTGGTTCCCAGTGGATACAGATTGCACAAGAAAGGTACATCTAGAAACAAAAGAAGCATATATATCCAGTAGTAAGTAGTGGATGAAATAAGAAATGTTAATGATGATGATCATCATCATTTGAGAGATAATCTAATGATCTAACTTAATCCACCAGAAAGCAAACACTTTCAGGTGAATTTATCATGCAATCTATCAAAAAAGTTATAAAGTTTTGCCAATATTTCAATTTTTTAATATTTTTTTTTGAATGGATATTTCAAAAAATATATTTAATAATCACAAACTCTAAGTGCAACTTACAGAAATTCAAATCAAAAGGATTTATAAAGTCTTCAAACTATTTCAGTCTAAAGTTGTATGTGACAATGAGGATGAATAAATTATTATATAGATAACTTATTTTTAAATTACCACACCACTTTCTGGATTCATGAGTTGCCACTGGATTGTAAATGCATAAAATGAAATGAAATCGTTACGGAAAGCAAATTTTTTTAAATCAGGACTGACAATTTGGAAAAAAATATTAAAAAATTTTAGAAAAGTTCTTTACAAATATGCACAATACATAAGAAACAAATTTTTTTATGATGAATTTTAAAAATTAAAATAGTTTATCAACGTAGCTGTGTGAGGAAATCAACTCTGATCTGTCCTATTTTATTTTATTATACTCTTTTATTATTTATCGATATTTTCAATATTAGCTAACGTATTATATTTTAGTTTAAGAGTTGACTTACTTCCACACTCTCCATCGTAGCAGTTAGCAATCATGTGTTACAAAATTGGAAACCGTCCTCTGGAAGAGCTGTCCCGGCTAATGACATCATTATCTAAATAAGTTTTACCACTGATCCGATATGAGAATATAAGAATGATTTCTAAATAAGTTTTACCACTGATCCGATATGAGAAAATAAGAATGATCCGAATTGATGTTTTGTTCAATATATAAAAAAATTGTAAAGAGGATGACATGAATTGATTACTCTGTAAGCTAATAAATCTGATATTGTGACGCGACATTGTAAAGAGGATGACAAGAATGAATTACTCTGTAAGCTAATAAATTTAAACTTGTTACGGGTATTTATGTAAATGAAGCAACATGGGATTGTATGTCACTTGATATAAAAGCCAATGCAACCAATGACTCAGAGAGGTGTTGTATCAACATAAGGTTGGCTAAGTGACATTGGAATTCTTGTAAAGGTCCATGATTGTTTGAAGTTTGTATCGGAGGTGGAGGTAGTAGAATTAAATAATATTTAATGTTTCTTTCTTGTGAATAATTGATTGTTGATATCTGAGTTAGATTAAACAAGTTTTGTTGATTAACTGATTGTTGGTTTATTATCATATTACACTTTTTAAGTGTTTTGAATCTAATAAATTTATATTTTTTGTTATTTAACTTATATTAATAATTTGAATAAATTCTCAAACAAGTTTCTTATTGTTGTTAGATCTAACACTTAATCGGTATTTCCGGTTGTTTTGTTTTTGCCGGTTAACGTTAGTTGTTATTAGATTGTTTTGAAGTTAATTATATTTAAGTTAGAGTTTAGAAAAAGACCTGAGCTCAGGCTGAACTCTGGAATGCAGAGTTGTTAGAACAATTAGGTTTAGTTAGAATTAATATTATTGATATTCGTTAAAATTCGCAACTTTGCAGCTGTTCTTTGTAAAAATCATATAATTGAAAGTCTAATTTTTACTTAACGAAAGAATGAAGTTCAACTGTATAACATTCATTCCTTGATCTATCTCAACACATTTTTTACTGCTTTGACATATCATATAAGTAATTAAAATAAATATATTCTTACTTCCATCTGTCATGCTAGAGCCTCGTTCTTCCATTTCTTGTTTTATCTGTTCTAATTCTTCTGTTATCTATTTTCAAAGAAAAATATCTTAAAATATTTTAATTATCATCATGAATCAATTCAGAAATTAGAGTCATAAGTGATATAGATGTTTAATGTACTATTTAATACAGTAATATATCCAAAACATATTATAGTATTGCCCAGATTTTGCAATTTCCCAGAGAGAAGAATGAAAATGGTATAAAATGAAGGAAAACACAAATTAAAGGAAAAGCAGTTTATACAAAATACAGTAAGTCCTTGACTTTACACAGTTTCAATTTATGTGGATGTATATATCTCTATTTTTGTTGAATTTCCATAAAACACGCATGAAAAATTCATTAAACAAAAAGTAGATGATGACTTTCTACCATTCTACTTATAACTTTGAATTAAACAAGCACAATTCATAGGTAAAACTAAATCATTTATTAAAAGAATCAGTAGAACAAAATATAATATAGAGTTCATCATCTATGATTCTCCACAGATAATGAATTCTATATTTTAATTCACAGTTACTATGACACTCTTGCCTGTAAGCATGTATAATTATAACTTAGCATATGTTTATATATATAGTGTTACTCATAGTAGCAATATGTGTAAATGATTATCATCATATGCATGAATATATCAGGTCATTTCATAAATAATGTCATCTTTTGTATATCTCACAGAACTGTTCCTTCTGGCAACCAGATAATGAAGTAGATCAATGGCATGATAAGACATATCAAAAGGCATGCTCTTCATCTAATGTGAGGTAGAGAACAACAGTTGTACAGTCTATGACAGAAAGATTTTCACATCTACCGTAGGGGCTGCATAAGAGGAAGTAGTTTCGATTGTAAAGTCTGGAAAATCTCTGCTTAGCAGCTCACAATGAAGTAGACTGTTCTTACCGCGGTAGAAATAGGGGTCGGGAATATTTCACAGAGGGGAAGAATTTCTATGTCATACTTGACATGAGTAATGCGATCTGTATTCTTCTTTCACTTTCCATTTTATAAAATATTTTTCATTATGCTCTTTACAAGTTATAAAAACTCAGTATTGAAATAAATGTCAATATAGTTTAAATAATTGTATTAATGTTTTGTTTTTTGTTCTGTGAATATAGAAGTGAAAATTTCTGTTTAAAAATCTTATTTCAATATGATTTTTTCATATAAAATTTGTTTTTAAAAAAGAAAAAAAATACACATTAAACACTCAAAAGTTCATTTATTTTAAATATTTTTAGATACACATATAATAAAAATATGAAACTGTATAATACATAACATATTATTTAATGGGCAAGCCTAGAGCTTTGGTGGAGTTTAGCAAATTATAAAAAAAAAAAAAAAAAATTGTTTTTCAACTCCTCGATTTTTATTTCTGACAAGTCTCTACTCTATAATGCAAAAAAAAAAAAAAAAAATTTTTCTTCTTCGAATTCTTAATATTGAAATATATTGCTGTAAAACATTATTATATGCTAGATAAAGGCAACTATCTCAAGCTATTCTATAACCATTAACATATTTACAGATTCCAAGTTATGCGGGATGCACCCTATTAGCTTTAATAACTTTGCTGCCTTCAGCACTTATCATTACATGTATTTATCGTCGATATTATTAAGAAGAACAATTGTGGATGACCTGGTGCTTTTTTAGGTGATATGCTCCCCCTCTCTTTGTGATGCTTTAGAATGTTGTAAACTGTTGCCTACCTATTTATAATAAATTCGCTATAATAATCACATTCCATTTTACTGCTTTCAACTCGTAATCTTACCATTTATCATCAACACTCTTAGCAGTTGAGTTTTCGTTCATATAATTTAATGTAGCTAACGTTTTCGGTAACTTTTTACCATCCTCAGGCTACTATCCTTTCAAAATATGTTCCAAATTCTAATACGTTTCGGCAAACTGTCAGCCTTAGGAGCAAAACATTTGGATAAGCTAGGAGTAATAAAAGAAAATATCCTTTATACATAAAAAAGCTACGTAATTTGAATCACCATGGCAACGCTTGTTGTTTTCTTCGTTTTTCTTTGCCGAAACGTATTAGAATTTGGAACATATTTTGAAAGGATAGTAGCCTGAGGATGGTAAAAAGTTACCGAAAACGTTAGCTATATTAAATTATATGAACGAAAACTCAACTGCTAAGAGTGCTGATGATAAGAGGTAAATTCGCTATGTCTTTCACAGGCATCCCGTTGTTCCTATGATGAATGATTAGCAACCTAGAACTCTTAGATGTAGTAGGTGGCATTTTGAAATAATTCGCACTGAACTTGAACAACCTAGTTCATGCCTTTAAATACGGTATTAAACGACACTTTGGTATGCAATGCATCTTATTACTTAATAATTCAGTTATTGCCAGTAAAGTTACGATCCTAATTTATTTCATTAATATTTTTTACACTATTTAATGTATAAATAAAAGTTAAGAGCAAAACATAGTAAACAAAATCGTTTTTTTGCATGTAAACGCTTAAATATGCAATATTCCTTTCACTCCCTGTTGCTAATCAACCGATGGAATGGTTGCAACCCACATTGTAGCCTACAACGATCAACAACTGCAGTAATGATTCAATCAGTTTTTGCATATTGTACGAAAGCCAAACCTTTTCTGCTGATGTCAAAACTTTTCTGTCATAGAGGTACAGTCTATGACAGAAAGGTATGTACAGCTCAGTTCAATGAGGTTTTCACCTCGAAGGGGCACGAACGGCTATCAGGCAATACTCAATCGGAGACGGATTAGTCACTACAGCACCGTGCATCGCCATTTGCTCATTGGACGATTCCATTGCGCCGTATCCAACGCAACGAGGTATTAACGTAAAAGTCGAGCAATATCGTTTGTTATGTAATAAAGCAATTAAAACCGAAACTTACGATTTATTAATGTTATCAGGACCCTGTCCTGACAAGTTCGACCCCGTCCCCTGCCCCGATGTCTCCGGCGGATCTAAAGAAATGGTTGCATTCAATGTTAATCTCCACCCAGCAAAACGGTGTAAATACGTAGAAAAGAAATCCATTATTATAACAAAAGTTAATTTTAATACCAATAAAGTTTTAGTTAACACTATTACAATTAATTTCAAGAACTGATAGAATACAATACGTCCTTCTTTTACAAAAGCTCCTTCTTTCTTTCGTTTCGTCGGCACCATACACATAAACTAAACAACACTCCAAAAATACCAGACAACAAGTAGCAGGACACAGGACGACGAGTAACTGACGCCGGACAACGAAGAACTGACAATGGACCAGCACGACGAAAGAGCTCACACCAAAAGTTCCAACGGACGACGTTCACCTTGACGTAACTATTAGCTTTTAAGTCCATGCTACTTTGCATAAAGACGACACCATTCAGTTAATTGTAATACAATTTTAAATAATAAAAGTTTCTTATTGTTGTAATTAACTTTAAAAATTCTTTCTCATCATAATTATAAACAAAACAACATTATTTTATCCCAAAACAATTATATACGTATTCACCATATCTCGGGCTAGACATAACCTCATTATCAAGATGGCCGCCAAGCAGTCGTATCTCATGGTAAAAGTTTTTTTTTTTTTTTCTGCCACC
>AYEL01090134.1:0-19372 GCA_000484575.1 Olivierus martensii | reverse complement strand
AAATTTTTAGATTGTGTTTATAAGAAAAGTAGCTATAGGCCCACTTTGTGTAATACGGAATTTAAAACTGCAGCATTATACGAGTTTTATGAGCTAAGAAATTCCAGTATTTTTATTAAAAACAATGCTTTTATGTCTTTTTTATATAGACAAAAATATTACCAGATAACAATAAAATTCGGCTAAAGCAGACAGATTACTGGAAATATAAAATTTTGACCATTTAGATGCGATAGATAAATTTTACATGGTTTTTTATTGTGATGATTATTAGTAGGCAAGAAACAGCTACAAACGGCAGGACGAAATTTTTAAATATGTTACACGGGACCAATAAGTAATAGAATACATAACAATTACAGGTCCTGAACACTAGCGTATGCACAGAACACTTTTATATTCGTAGCTATCAGTCAAATTACCAAATAAACAATACCATAATTCGGGGTGCAGTAACCGATTTGCTTATCACTTACTTAGTCATAAACTTTTCGTAAGACATCAGTGATTTTTCCTTACATTAATATTAGTATGGATGCAAGTAACATTAATAAATCGTAAGTTTCAGTTCTAATTGCTTTATTACATAACAAACGATACTGCTCGACTTTTACGTTAATACCTCGTTGCGTTGGATACAGCGCAATGGAATCGTCCGATGAGCAAATGGAGATGCACGGTGCTGTAGTGACTAATCCGTCTCCGATTGAGTATTGCCCGATAGCCGTTCGTGCCCCTTCAAGGTGAAAACCTCATTGAACTGAGCTGTACATACATCCCTTGTGCCAATAGGAAATAGCAGTGTCTGAAGAGTACATAAAGCATATGCTGTTTGAGTTTAATCAAGGACATACAGCAAGTGTAGTGACACAAAACATCAGTACCATATATGAGGAGGGTACGCTGAATGTCAGTAAGTGACAAGGATGGTTTCAGAAATTCTGAGTAGGAAACAGGAGCCTCATGGATATGCCATGTGAAGAACAACTTTTGAGTTGAATAATGATGTGCTGAGAGCTGCTGTCAAAAGGAATCCAGAAGTAACAGTTAAGGAATTGGCTATAATCATCCCATTCAATTATTCACAGTAATCTACAGAACCTTCATTATGTGTCAAAACTGGGTAAATGGATATCCTGTGAGCTCATGCCACAAAATCTGCAACATCATATGGACATTTGCACTTTCTTGCTCTCCCATGAAAAGAGGGAGCTGTTTTTGAACAAAATGATTATGGGAGATAACATTGTGGTATAGAATCTATTTTTCAAGTGCAAACAACATTGGCTTCCTAAACAGATTGTATCTGCTTAGTGGCTAAATCTGAACATTTTCCACATAAGGCTTTGCTGAATGTTTGATGGGATATGCAAGGCATAATCCATTACAAGCTTCTGCCATTGAATCAAACCATTACAGGGGAGGTCTACTATCAGCAGTTATGGTGTCTGTGCACTGACTTGCAGGAAAAACATCCAGCACTCTTAATCATAAAGGCATGGTTATTCGACAGGACAATGCAAAACCACAAACAGCCAGAATGATTTGTACGAAGTTGCATTCAACAAATCTGATGACAGAATGTGGTGATACAATGTCAAATCAAGATTGTAATACACCAAACAATAAATATTCTGATCTTGGAAATTCATCATCCACAATTCAGCATTTTATGAATTCAACTGTTATCAATCCACAACCAGAACCAAGTAATGATTTTGTAGTAACATGCAATCCTGAATGTCCTTCTATTATGCATTTGACTAGATCAAAAAAAAATTACTATATTTCTCCCCTATACAGTAATGAGAATGACACTGGCAATTCAGATATTGATCCAAATTTTGTTGACAATTTCTCTGACAGAACAAGTAGTTCTTCAAACAATGCAGACAAACAACTTCAGACTGAAATTAGAATTGAAAATCAAAATAAAGAGAAAAAAGTAAAAAGAAGGCAAAACCTGAAACTTGGAGGAGTAAAAAACAATTTCTGAAAAATTCTGGAAGAGCATATATTTTGTCTTCGAAAACCAAAAAAAAACAAACAAATTTCTGTGAAGAAAGTACACCCACTTTGTGGTGAAAAATGCAGATTGAGTTGCAGTGAAAAAATAAATGAAAAGTCAGAAAGGAAATTTTCAATAGTTACTGGAAACTTTCTAATTTACAAAGGAAAAGGGAATTCATTGTTGTTGATATTTAAATTATCAAGCCAAAATACAGATAATCAAGCATAGTGTTTCCAAATTCCCGACATTTTGGAACCTTCCGGAATCGAGAACGGGAAATCGTATTTCCTGAGAATTCTCGAGAATTCCCGAAATATAAAAAATGTAATTAATGCAAACTTTATTTAATCAAAACTCCTTATAGTGAGTTTTTACGTATATCATACATTGTGTGATATGTATATCAAACAATATCACAATAATAATTCCAATCTCATTCTTTCTGCACTAGCAACAGAAACAGTTGTTAGTAAAATCCTTAATTCAATCGAAATATTCGAATAAAGATCTTTCATTTCATTCTCTTTAGAACTTGTAGCGGCATTATTTTATCAGTGGCTTTAAAAGTCTTTTAATACTAACAAATTCATCGCAGAAAACAACACAATTCATGTCACCTTCTGAACCTGCAGTTAGAGTCAATTGAAAATTACAACAATTTTTAAGAAGCTTTTGTTTTTCTTTAGGTTTTTATATAGCATAAATAAACTATAAGTTTCTTCATGTATAATAATTTAAATCTGTCTTGCATTGATATTAAAATTGTGTCTATTAATACATTAAAAAATTTATTTGAAATTGTTTTTTGGCCATATTAGGGATTTATCTCTGCTTTCATAATCAAATTGTTTCTTAATATATCTTATTCTTATTTATTTCTTCAAATTTCACTTAGTCAAGTCACAATAAACTCTGAATCGTTCTGTACTTATATAGTATTATTTTTCTGTTATCGTTTTGTCTGCAGTTTACCGATTTATAGTGTACCGAATATTGTATACAATAAATTCTTTGAATATACATATATCTTTATTATCAACTGATTATACGGTTTATTATACATTGTTGCATGAATCATTACCTTTCTTCTGGGAGCATCTTTTGGTGTCCTGAGTGGGCGCTCAGCTCGATCGTATGTTGAGCCAGCCCTAGATATGAGATTGGAAATTATTGTAATATTAGAATAATTAACAGTGCAAGTTGTTTCTAAATACAGTGGTACCTCGGTTCACGAACACAATCCGTTCCTTGACCCTGTTCGTGATCCGAAAAGTTCGTGATCCGAATCAATTTTTCCCATTGCAATTAATGTAAATCCAAATAATACGTTTTTTGTCCTAAGAAAAAAATTTTTAACATGTTATGGCTTTTTGTGTGGAAATAATACAGAAAGGAAATAAATATAACAGTAATATTAGAAGAAAGCAGTTTAATTACCAAAATAAAACTAATTTTACAATACTGCATATATACAATATATTTTTGTGGTTGATAATTGATGGCACACGAGGATGGAGGAGTGGAGAGGGGGAGGAGGAAAATTACTCCTTCGAAGGAGAGGCAGTTGGTAATTGCGTAAGATAACGATCCAGAGAAATCTGTTTTTTTCTTTGCTGGAGAATTTTGCGAAAATGGTCCATTACATTATCATTTAAAATTTCCACTGCTCTTCCGGTAACAGTTTTGTCAGGGTGATGTTTCTCAATAAAAGCCTGCACTTCACTCCACTTACTGCAAATGTCTTTTATTTCAGCAGTTGAAGCATCTTGCACCTCTTGTTCTTCTGCTGAGTGCTCCTCCTCAATAGCTTCCACCTGCTCAAGTTGTAATTCAATAAGTTCTTCTGGGATGAGTTCTACGCTATGATCCTCCAGCAGCTCCACCACATCATCCTCGTTGATTTCCAACTCCAAACTTTTTCCAATGGCTACAATGTCTTGTATCACATCTGTCTCTTCCTCAAAGTCTTTAAAATGTCTGTCAGGCACAGAAGCTGGCCAAAGTTTCCTCCATGCTGATTGCAATGTGCGGTAAGAGACATTGTTCCAGGCTTTATCAATGAGTTTTATGCAGTGGAGGATATTAAGGTGATCCTTCCAGAAATCTCGCAGGGTCAAATCTGTATCATTGGTGATCTGGAAACACTTTGAAAAAAGACCTTTCATATATAATTTCTTAAAGTTAGAAATTACTTGCTGATCCATTGGCTGTAATAGAGGTGTGGTGTTAGGAGGCAGAAATTTGATCTTAATAAAGTCGTATGCAGGATCAAGGTCTTCTTCAACATTTGGAGGATGAGCAGGAGCATTGTCCATAAGCAGCACACATTTAAGAGGCAATTTCTTTTCCTCAAGATATGTTTTAACAGAAGGAGCAAAAACATCATTCAACCACTCCCTAAAATATATTCTGGTAACCCAAGCCTTAGAATTTGATCTCCACATTACTGGAAGCTTACTTTTTATTACTTTATTGCGCTTAAAAACACGCGGATTTTCAGAGTGGTACACTAAAAGGGGCTTAATTTTAAAATCTCCACTTGCATTCGCACACAATAATAGTGTAAGCCTATCCTTCATTGGTTTGTGGCCAGGTAGCAACTTTTCCTCCTTGGTTATGTATGTCCTTTTTGGCATTTTTTTCCAGAATAGCCCTGTTTCATCGCAATTAAAAATTTGATTCGGGACGTAACCTTCTAAGTCTATAAACTTACCAAAGTCCTTCACATATTTCTCTGCTGCCTTTTGGTCTGAACTAGCTGCCTCTCCATGCCTAACGACACTATGAATTCCAGTTCGTCGACAAAATTTTTCGAACCATCCTCTACTTGCCTTAAATTCCTCGACTCTACTATCACTTGTACTTGGCTGGTTCACCAATAAATATTGATGAAGCTCTAAAGCCTTCGCACATATCAAAGCCTCGCTCACACTATCTCCCTTAAGTCCCTTTTCATTAATCCAAACTAACAACAATTTCTCTACTTCTTGTAACACTTGAGGCCTTTGCTTCGTTAACCTAGTCACTCCTTTAGATACATCTGCTTTCTTCAGAGCATCTTTATTCTTTAGAATAGTGCAGATCGTCGATTTCGCCATGTCGTATTCCTTGGCGAGATCCGAAACACGAACACCATTTTCATGTTTAGCTATAATTTCCTTTTTTGTATCAACAGTAATACGTTTAGGTTTCTTAACACCACCTTCACTAACACTTTTAACTTTTTTTGGAGCCATAATAAGAGATAAATTTAATTAAATATGTTGTGCGCTCTCGTACCAGTAATTTTCAGGTAAAATATACAAGACAATACTAGATAGACGACTGACACACAAAGGAGAGCGTGTCCTATTACATACAATATCGGCGACGCACCGTCGGCATATTAATGTAAATATCCATTCTTTTCTAAAACTTAAAGTAAATATCACGTTGGTAAAATATACACAACAAAATAAAGAAAAAATTAAAATATCAACACTTGTTTTTTGGACTCAACTGTATCCACGTGAACTAGGAAAACTGGGTTTTTGCTGGGTTCGTGTGTTCGTGAACCGAAGCATCGTTCGTGAAGCGAAGCAAAATTTTTTCGTAAATGGTGTTCGTAGACCGATTTGTTCGTGGACAGAGACGTTCGTAAACCGAGGTACCACTGTAGATTGATTTTACCTACAACAGCTGAGAGAACCAAGAACACTCACATACATCACAATCGTCAGCCTCAAACAAACTGATCAAATATAGTTGGTAATATTAGCCGTCACTTTGTGGAAACGAATCATGGAGAACAGAAACAATTTATACATAAATACTTATTTTCACAACACAGGATTTGAATACAATATTATATTAAGGTAAATTACCTTAGATTTCAGGTGAAATCTAAGGTAATTTTTATGACTTGTCAAATCCTGGGTTGTGAAAATAAACATTTTCCTGTATAAATATGTACAAACTGTTTTCTGTTCTCCATGATGAAATGTGCTCGATTTACAAGAGCTAAAATTAGCTGGTCATTGTTATCTGATTCTGGTGTCGCACATAGATTTCTGGTGGCGTATAATATTGTAATACAATGTAACTTTAGATAGAGATAAATAAGAAAAATATTTAAAAGATACATGTAGTAGTACATTTATTTCCCATTGTGGGTATTACTGGATTCAAGGAGCCGATTTTCCCGATTTCACAAGAAATTTTTCTCGGGATTCGAGAACGGGAAAACGAAAAAAATTCCCGAGAATGGGTGGGAAGGAATTCCCGTCCAGAAACACTAATCAAGCATGCAAAATTTCAAAAATATGAATTCAACATTCCATTTTCAAGTAAATATTATTTGTATTAGGGTATGTAAGACATGTTTAAGGCAACCCTTGACATAAATGATAGACCTATTCAGACAGTGTTGATGAAGAAAACTGAAACTGAATTCCTTGTCTGTGATATGAGAGGAAAACTTGGAAAACAGTCAACTGTTAGTCCTGAAATCAAAGAGAGTACAAGAAAATTTATCAATTCTATACCCAGAATAGAGTTGCATTATTTAAGAATTCGAACTACATATGGAATATATTGAGGGTGATCAAAGTCTAGCAGATCTATGTCATGATTATAAAAGGAATGTGAGACATAGCAGCTACCATTTGAAAATTCAATTTGTTATCATGTATTTAATAGTAAATTCAACATCTCATTTTTTGTACCATAGAAATCGATCTTTGCAAATCATTCCAAAATGCAGATGAAGAGGGAAAACAAAAATTGATAAATTGTTATAACCTGCATCAAAAATAGAGACTGTCTTGTAAGGAAAAGGCTGCTGATAAAGAAAAAACTCAAATAATGCATATTATAATCAAAAACTATAAATGCATATTATGTTGCTGTATACAATTTACAGGCAGTAATGCTAGTCCCAAGAGGCAAAATTTCATAGCTTTATTATAAAAGTAAATTGAATTGTTATAATTTCACTATAAGTGATTTAAATGCCAACAATATTTGTGACAACTCTGACCTGTCCTATTTTATTTTATTATGCACTTTTATTATTTATTTTATTTTCTTATTATCTAATGTATTATATTTTGTTTACGAGTTAACTTACTTCCACCTTCTCCATCGTAGAATTAGCAATCACGTGATACGGAATCTGGAACCGTCCTTCGGAAGAGCTGTCCCGGGTAATGACGTCATGATCCAATATGTGACTATAAGAATGATCCGAATTGATGTTTTGTTCAATATATAAATAAATTGTAAAGAGGATGACAAGAATGAATTACTCTGTAAGCTAATAAATTTAAACTTGTTATGTGTATTTATGTAAATGAAGCAAACACGGGACTGTAAGTCACTTGAGATAAAAGCCTACACAAACAGCGACACAGCAAGGTGGTGGTTTCAAAGTAAAATTGGTTGAGTGACATTTGAGTTCTTGTAAAGATTGACGAGTGGTGGAGGTATTAGAAGTTAAGTAGTATTTAAGGTTTATTTCTTGCGAGTAATTGGATTTTTGGATATTTGAGTTTTATTAAACAAGTTTTGTTATTTATTTGATTATTGCTTTATTAATGTTCCAATAAAGCATTTATTAACACTTTTGTAAATGTTTTTTGCCGGTTCACGTTAGTTGCTGTTAGATTGTTTTGAATTTAATTAGATTTAAGTTAGAATTTAGTTAAAGACCTGAGCTCAGGCCAAACTCTGGAATTTGCAGAGTTGTTAACCATTGGGCTTAGTTTATATTATTATTATTGATTTTCATTCAAATTCGCGACTTTGCATATTGACTGCTACTTTTGGAATAAAATAGAAGGGAAACATGTTGCAATAGAAACTGGAGACTGTGTGCCTCATACTTGAAAACTATAGTGGAAAAGTCAACAATACAGATCTGAATATTGTTTTCTATTCAGATATCTTCTGCCTGGAATAGTTACTTGAATAGTTATTTGGCAACAGATTATATGAGTATGCAGCAAGTATATTATTATTATAGTAAATAAATACAAAATTCACAGTATTATTTACAAATTCCTCATACTTGGACAATCTCAAAATGAGGGCAATAATGTGCATAGTGTCGCAGAAAAACAGTCAAAAGATACCTAAAATCCAGTCATATCTATGTGCCTGAGCAGCATGTTACTTTAATTCAAATGGTCAAAAAAAAAATGGTTCTTCATATCATTTCACGAGTTCACTTATGAGGATTTCTATGATTTGAAAATGCTGCAAGAAGAATGGGTAATAATTTTACCATGGACATTAATAGAATGAAAGTCAAGTGGAATGATATTAAGATACTTAAAGTTGAAAAGGAACACCCTTATAGCTTTTTCTATAAAACACAACTTTCAAGGTTAACATGTGTAAAATGATGAATACTAGATCTCAAGACAATTTAAAATCCATTCAGTTAGTTCAAACTTACTTAAAGAAAATTCCATTACCCAGAAATAAAATGAAAGACATAAAAGAGCTTATTGATAAAAATATAATTCTAAAATGTTATAATTCATTTTTAAAAAATATTCTTAATTTAAACTGAGTTACTTTGTATGTATCTTTTCTAATTTTGATTTTGATACATTTTGAAATTTAAAAAGAAATGCTTTTATTTGTGAAAGTAATACTGCAGATTCATTAATAACTTGGAAATTTTTGTATTTTAATTTTGATATTCAATATTTTATAATAAAAAAAAATGATTTGTTCACAAAGGTAATATTGCTGATTTATTCATCTACAGTAGGGGTGGGCAACCTCCGGCCCGCGGGCCACATTATTTTATTATATCTAATACCAACGCTATGTATACTTACATATCTGTACCTTCTCTTTTTTAAATAAATACTATTATTATCAATTGTTTTTGTTTTGGTCTGTGGCCCACCATAAATTTTTCTATATGGCCTGCTACAAAAAAAAAGGTTGCCCACCCCTGATCTACAGCTTTCTCAAAGTTCCTGAAATTAACTGTAAAAAATCAATATATGTCATAACTCAAAGTGATGATGTTTTTGATAATTCAAACATAACATCAAAAGTGTTACAACAGTAAATTTTTTATACAAATACAAACCAAAAGTATCACACTCAAAATAATTCAGTCCTATGTATATCGAGAAGAAATCAAAATCATCACAACTTAAAAAGGATGATATTTTAAAGGTTGTGAAACAAAAATGGAAAAAATGATAACTTGATCATATTTTCCTAATAATATTTGATTAGATAATAATTTTCATGCAAGTTGAAAAATTATTTCCTTGACACTGATATCATCACTTTACATATATGCATTTTACCAAAGTATCTATTTTTTTTTTATTTTAACTTAATTTTATTGAGCAAAGTGCTACTTAACAATCAAAACTTTCTCATTATGTCATTGATTTCAGGCACTTTTTATAGCTTGGAGCCACTGATAACCATTGTTCTGAAAATTGACAATCAATGTTTTGAATCACTTATTTTCAAATTTTTCAAGTGTTATGTTCATAATCAATAATTTACATTCTGAAAGCATTGAGTGTTTTGAATGTTTCTTATCTTAAATTATCATATTCTGTATATGTTGTCATTATGTACAGAGAATGTGTGAAGAGGTTACCTCTGACCTATCCTGTTTATTATTTTGTTATGCTCTTTTATCATTTATCGTTATTTTCAATATTATTTAACAAAAAAAAAAACATTATTTAACGTATTATATTTTAGTTTGAGTTAACTTACTTCCACATTCTCCGTCTCAATAGTTAGCAATCACGTGTTATGGAATGGACAGCCATCTTCCGAACGAGCTTTCCTGGCTAGTGACGTCATCTAATTTGAATAAGTTCTACCACTGATCCGACACGAGAATATAAAATGATCTCTTATTGATGTTTTGTTCGGTATATAATTAAATTGTAAAGAGAATGACATGAATTGATTACTCTGTAAGCTAATAAATTTGATATTGTTACGCGAATTTATGCAAATGAGCCAAGCTTGGGACTGTAATCACTTAGTATAAAACTGTATGTGTCTAACGACACAGTGAAGTGTTGATATCAACATGAAGTTGGCTAAGTGACAATTGAGCTTCTTGTAAAGACCTATAATTGCTAGAAGTTTGTATTGGTGGTGGAGGTATTAGAATTTAAATAGTATTTAAGGTTTATTTCTTGTGAATAATTGAAGTTTTGGATATTTGAGTTGGATTAAATAAGTTGTGTTGATTAATTGATTGTTGCTTTATTATTGTTTTAATAAAGCTTTAATTAACACTTTTGTAAGTGTTTTGAGTCTAATAAATTTATATTTTTTTGTTATTTAACTTGTTTTGAGAATTTATTCAATTTATTAGTATAAGTCTCTAACATCATTTGTTGTTTTTGATCTAACACTTAATTGATACTTCTAGTTGTAAGTTTCCAGAAGTTTTGTTTTTGCCAGTCAAGCATCAAGTTTTGATTTAGATTGTTTTGGATTTAATTATATTTAATTTAGAACGTAATAAAAGACCTGAGCTCAGACCGAACTCTGGATTTGCAGAGTCGTTAGACCATTAGGTTTAGTTATAATTATTATTATTATTATTGGTATTCGTTAGAATTTGCGACTTTGCAAATGAAATTATCATCATCATCATAAGCTCATGTCAGTCCATTATTGAACGAATTTCTTTCATTCAGTAATGGACTGACATGATCCACTGCTGAATGATCCAGAGCCAGATGAGAGGAATCTCATCCTCTCATCTGGCTCTGGATCTTATTCTTTCCCTTCTACCAGTTGATTTTCCAGTCCATTACCAGCCATGACCATATCTAATTGCCATTATTCCTTATCACATGTCATCTATAAGGTTGAAAGACAGATTGAAAGAGATGATGGAGGAACTGAAAGGACTTTGCTGAAACAAAAAGAACAGGTGAATCCTTATTCAACCTTAAAAATGGTGATCAGTTATACAGTTATGGAGAAACAGATGATATAATAAAAACTGGATGTCTAGGATTTATCATCAACAAGAAAATAAAGAATAAAGTAGTAACTATTTCACTCATATCCAATAGAACTGTTTGCCACATAGCCTGCTTGAATTAGCTATGTGAATAACCAAAAGCATCTTTTATTAAACTGTTTTTCTTACTGAATAAGCTTATTATTTTCTTATATTCTGAATATAGCATTTTGATTAATATAAAAACAATAATTAGACAAAACTCTTGGTTTTTTAACTAATTGAGGTCCTGTTGATTTATAATAATTAAAAAGATGAAAAAATAGGCAAAATTCAATATATAAATATAAAAAGTCAAAATATATTATGAATTTTTAAATTCTTAAAAATTCATAAAATATATATTAAAATAAAATAAATTAAAAATACCTGTCCTAATATTCGAGATCTTTCTGTAACACCTCCACTGACAGATCTGTATTGCTCTTTTGTTTGTGCAAGCTGGTCTTGAGAAGCTCTATATTCTAACAACATTTGTTCTAATTGATTATTCAAATACTTCTCTCTACTTCCAATTTTTTCTAATGTTCGAGTAATTTCAGAATGAAGTTTATCCAACTGATTTTTTGTTACAGAGAGACTCTCACCAATTTCTTTACGATGTTGATGCATTTGTTCAATATGACTTCTCCAATCCTATTAAAAAATGGAATATTAATTAACAATAATTGTTCAATGTAATTTTATAATTTTACAAAATTATAATTCTAAATATATTACATTCATCTGTTATAATTTAATACAGAATGTTTAAAAAATAATGGTAAATATTTTTAAGAGAGCAAGAATGCACCAAAATAAACAAAGGCCAGTAAAGTAATATTTGTAAGCTTTAGTTATTTAGTTTAAAAACATTCATATGATTTAGATTATTTGCTGTTTTAACATGTTTCCATTCCAGTTTTATTTATTCAGCTGCACATGAAATATATAACTGGACAACTAAACATTAGAGGCTCAAGTAGCCATGATACAGCATATAGCAGACTCTAAAATAATATAAATATTATCATATTTTTTAAACCCAAACCATAATCTTGAGCACCTAATTTATGTACTATATGATCCTAGAAAATTGACAATGGCACATAAGCCAATGATTTTCAAACCCTAGATCATTATCAAATTGAGGGTTGCTAGAATTTTGCTGAGTTGCAGAAATATATCAAGTTAAAATAAAATTTTTTAAGATCTTTAGCCTATTACAGTGTGCTCCTAAAAATATAAACTTAATTTGAATGTAAGTTTTGTTTGTAACTTGTATATTGCTCTCATTTGGCCCCCAAAAGTACTGAAATAACTTTTTATATAAAGTGATTTGTAATACAATAAGAGCCGCTTATTGTAATCACGGATATTGTTATCAAGCATTTATTGTTATCAAAAATTTAAGTCCCAAATCATCCATATTAAAATGCATTATGAAAACTCTGCTTATAGTAATCAGAATTTCGGTTACTGTCATCAGAATCGATACACCGCTATAAAATCCCATTTAAAACTAAAAAAATATCGTAGATAATACTAAAATATTGATTAAATCTATTAAAATAACCAATATTATTTGTTAATTGTTCATTTAAAACTAAAAAAATATCGTAGATAATACTAAAATATTGGTTAAATCTATTAAAATAAACAATATTATTTGTTAATTGTTCATTTATTATTTCATTTTCACTAAAAGTTAGGCAAAAAAATGAGAAAATCCAAAGATAAATACTTGTCCACCATTTTAAATAATGCAGATTTGACTTAAATGCAAAGATATGATTTGTGTGCATTTTTTAATTAATAATTATTAGAAAGATGTTTTTGATTTAATAAAATTCATACAAACATGACTGCTTTTCTAAACTTCGTGGTGCCTTTAGGAGGTTTCGCCACACATCTTGCCTGTACAAATGGCGCGGACTTACTGTTGCCAGATCTTGCGATTTTTTTTATTTTTTTATGACGAAATATATAGTTTAAAATTGCAGATATAGAGATTTAACGACTGTATAATTTCCTTTATTGAAAAAAATTAAAAATTATTTTTGATATAAAAATTTTCTTACTATTGCTCTAATTCTTTGTGATTTTCCTTAAACTGGAATTGGCAACATTAAGTGTAAATCATTTCACTTCACTTTTTTGCTTAATTCACTAAATGAAAAAGTGAAGTTCTATAAGTGTTTATCAACCAGTTATAGAGTTTTGTATTATTATTATTATTATTATTATTATTAGCATTATCTTTTAATGTAATTTTCATTTTTTTATTTTTTATATCCCAGCATCTATCATTTTCTCGTATCCATAGTTTTTTCGGGTATCCCAACGAAAACAATAAACGGAGATTACACTATATATAACAGCAAAGTACAGTATATACTGTATAATATAAAAAAAATCGAAAATTATACTTTTTTGACATGCACTGCTTAATGTTATCAATTTGTTATTGTTATCAAAATAGATTGGTCCCAAAGTGATTCTAATAAGCGGCTTCTATTGTATATTTACAATTGGACTATTAAGAAGTTTCTTATTTCAAAGATTTTGATAAAATTTATGATTATGAAATTTATTTTAAATATTATATATAGTCCTATTACAGCTTCCTATTAACTTATATCAACATGCTTGCTTTAATATTTTTTTATTCTTATATATTACTTCTTGCTTGAGTACTTTTCTGAAGATTGGTTGCTGACTGTTGTTAGCTATCTATAGGTACTAGACTACTATTTTGATTCTCGATGCCATGGTTTGCAAACATATTCTTAACAAACCCATGTTTATAAATGTTTTTCAAGGAATTCTAAGTCATTATAATGCAGAGTTAGTCTATATACTCAGTATAGCATGGATCTCAAACTGCATAATTTATAGCTGTTTAAGATCCATGCTCAGAAGCATTTAGTATATATATTGGTACCATATTAAATTTGCAATATAGTGCAGCATTATACAGGGTGAATAGTGACAAAAGGTCACAACTATTAGAACCTATAACACAGATCTGAATAAAAAAATTTCTGAAGAATTTCTGATTTAGTTGTAAAAGAAAGTTATGAAGAAGCAGATATGTATTTGGTAATGTTTATTCTCGAATTAATATTATGTTTATAATAAATGTTCAAAAATATCACCATCTGCCTCCAGTGCCGGATCTAGTTAGTGTAGGGCCCGATTGAAATATTTTTCGCAGGGCCCCTCAAAATATGGTTATATGTATAAATAAAATAAGTAACATTTATAAATAAAGACCCATTTTTGTTAGCTGGATTCTTATAAATAAAGACCCATTTTTGTCGGCTGGATTGGCTATGTGGAAACGCTGTAGATTTCCACTCTGGAGGACCCAGGTGTGAATCTTGAGTCCACCCTTTGAAAATATTTATCATGATCATGAAGTCAGGCCCTCCCGTCGTCCATAATCCGGCTGATCCCTCCACGGGGATGGACAGCATATAGAAAGACTTCTTTCGTCCCGTCAATTATTATTCTTATAGAAAGAAAACTGGTGTCATCTAATGACAAAAAAAGAAGGGTTAATTATTTGGATAAATTCACCTTGATGTGAAAATCTGAACAATTTTATTTTTCGTTGGAAATAAGAACCCCGTGGCTTAATTAGCATATATTAGCATATATTTCAATATAACATATTGATTAAAACCCCCTCCAGAGAGATTTGATTAGGATCAATTAATTTATAGCTACCCTGTACAAATCTGTATCCAAAATATTGTGATAATTACTTTTTTATATTGAGCTCTGAGTGTGTGGACGTTTTCGGTAATTGTAATCTTCTGTAACTTCCTTTGTTATATCGCGAATATTGAAAAATGATACATATATTTTAAAATATTTATTCTTAATACATTATTTAATTACATAAACTTTGACAAACACGGGACCCCTCAAGCATGGGGCCCGATTAGGTACAATCGGCTTAAATCCGGCACTGTCTGCCTCAATATACAATGCAGCTCTTCTCCAAAACATGAAAACAGGTCTTGTGGTTATTGCCTTTCACGAAGTTAGCAATGGCCAAATCCTTATATTTGTAAATAATTTGACCTAAGAAATTTGTATGGAACAAATATTTTTAGTATTAATCAAATGATGAATAAAAATTTGAAGAGCTATTCAATTTGGAAGGATTAGAAAAATGCAATTTTTGTAATGATAATGAAAATGAATATCAACTCAAAACCTGAACTTTAGGATTAGTTTAAAAGATTTGTTGGAGAAAATATCTTTCTTCAAAGTACTATTCAGTAGAAAAAGATTTTTCAGTTTTTCTGAGCATTACACTTTCTATCTTTACTAACATGACATCAACTAAAAATGATAAGACAAGAAGCATAGTCAATTAAATAAAAAGAAACTATAGAAAATTTTATTCCATATAAGAATACTGCTATTGATGAAAGCACCATAGCGTTTAATGAAAATTTTGCTTGGAAATATTATAGTCCAAATAAATCAACAAAGTGGTCATATGTATATACAAGCAATAACTTAGATAAGTAGATCAATCAGTGAAACCATATGTATGTTGGAACATACCTTATACAGTAGTAAAATAGTACCCTATATTGTGCCACAAAGACTTAACATTAAAAATAATTATATTACAGAATAAGCACAAAAGTTGTGTGGTAAAGCAGTTCTTGTAAAGATTTAACCACTTAATCTCTGTTGCCGTGTATAAATGTCATTTAAGTGGAATGTTTTTAATAAATTAATTTCTCCTAATGAATAAAAGTTTCCTGAAATGTAATTGCTGAATCTTTTTTGCTATTGTTGTTATTTTCGAATGTTAGTTAATAAAAATTTATTAATTTATTTATTTTTTATTTTTTTAATTGTGTGTTTTATGATATTTTCATTCTATATGCAACTCAATTTTTAATATTTATTGATTTATTTCTTATAGAATTTATAACATTCATTTTATAATTTTCTTGCATGTTTTTTTTCTGTGCCTTCTATACACGTCATGTATAAAATCACATTGATGTCTGATGCTGTGAATCGGCATCATTGAACTTTTATAAATTACTTCCTGTTAATGTATAATAAATATATAGCATATCTTTTTTTATATATTTTCTATATTCCAAAATTATTGCTATCGTCCTTTGACAGGCATATCCATCATGGAAGTGGAACTCTTTATTATAAATTATTTCTGGCTAATGAATAACATATATATTGTGTAATATATTATAATAATCTTTCCACGAGTATATTCTATATTCCCAAATTATCGCTATTGTCCCTTGTCGTGTATATACGTCATGTGTAAAAAAACTGCCGATCAATACCGTATATATATGTCATGGAACTTTTTATAAATTATTTTAATTTGAAATAAAATGAATTATTTTATAAAAATCATCATTTCTAAATTCTAAATAATAATGTATATAATTTCCCACAAATATTACCCGCTTTCCATTTTTACAACTGTGATAATTGCCTTCTCCCTTTATGATACTTCCGAATCCCCTTCCTGAGTTCAATTCTAACTTTTGAGGTACTGTAATTGATTTTTCTGTGAAATTCCTTACCCATACTCTTTCCCAGATGTGTTAGCTTTCTCTCCCTGTCCAAACAGTTAATATCAAATTGGACTATCCCGGAAGTGGTCATGGTGTCTTCCTAATTTTATTTGTTCCTGTCTTTGGTAGCTCACTTGTTTCTGATATTCAAAAGGATACAGTTGTTAATTTCTTCTTCTCTCGAGAAGTTCCATTTTGAATTTTTTAATATTCATATATTTATTTATTATAAAATGGCCCATGAAAGAAAAGCTTCTGCTGAAGAAGATCTTGAATATTTTTTTACTAAGGGATCATCTGAAGAATATTCGACTGATGAGGAATCTTCTTATTTAGAACCTGGTACAAGAGATGTTATTTTTCAGAAAGAAAGTTACGAAGTCCCTCATCGGCTGTTTGAAACCAGAAACTAAATATAAACAAAACTAAATCTTCAATAAGCAATGTGATGAAATACAAGTAGAAGTTAAGGAATAAATCAAATAAAATTTGTTTAATTGCATAAAGATATAATAAATTTTTCCTAAAACAGTATAATTAGGTCATATTTATAGATATTTCTCCAAAAAAAGCTAAAAAAAATGAGAGAAATGAATGTAAACAAACATCATTCATTTCAAATGGGCGTGGCGTGCTAGCTTCACTCTCGCGTCTATTGTTTCCAGGGAAATTTCTGTCATGGCTACTGAAATCAGATATGTTTCCTATTAGAAGAACATCGATTTCTTAACCAATAAAGGAAAATCAACTAAAAATATAGCTGTTATTGTGGGAAGAGTATTGTTCTTGTAAGTTTCTTGATAAAACGACGTGTATTTTAATAAATTGAAATAAAAAACTATTAAAACATAGTAAAAACACACTATATAGTATAAATAATTACTTATAAAAACATAATTTCTAAAAATTAATGAGTTTTTTTAACAAATATAAAGCAAAAATTTTGCTAACAAAATTTGCATGATGTTAATTAAATAAACAAATTTTCATCGAAAAATGGTCCGATTTTCATAAATCATACCTTATTTTGTTCAGAAGAGATGCAACTATCAAAAAATAATATCTATTTCGCTGGATGGTAAAACAGTCAGAAAAAAGAAAGGGTTAACCTTTGACCTAACATAAGCAACGAATACTTTGTCAAATTAACAAATATCAAAAAAATAATTACACAGTTACAGAGACACACACAAATTGTCTATATGAAAAAAATTTCAGAATTTTTCGATTTAAAATAAAAAAGATAGAATTTTTATAACTTTATGAATATTAATTAGGCTTGCTTACAAAAAATTGCCGGACCGTAGCGATTGGCAGAAATTGTAATGTAACGGACGTCAACAGATTAATCCTGACCTGTCCTAAGTTATTTTTATTATTATTTATATATTATTTGAAGTATTATGTTTAGTTTAAAGATTAATTCCATTTCATGTCCTCCATCCCAGAGGTTTGAAATTACAAGTTACAGAATTTCCAGACAAACTCACTTGCCATGTAATGTCATCTATTCTAAATTAATATCAATAATCCAATTCAAGAATTTAAGAATGATCTCTTATGGCTGATTATAAATCAGCCATAAGAGATCATTCTTCAATTCATAATTTATAATCAGTAAATAATTATCATCAAATTGTAAAGATATGAAATGTTTTATCTGTAAACTGAAAATTGAAGTTGTTGCATGATTTTATGTAAATGAACCAAGCATGAGACTCATAAAAGTCACTATACTATAAGAAAAATGTTTATCTAGATCAGAGATATAGTTTGATATGAATAAATAGTGACATCAACAAATTGTTTTTTCTGTATCAGAGTGTGAATGTAGTCGAATAAATTATTATTTAAGATTATTTATTTCAAACTTATTAATTTATTTTTATTTTGATCTTTGGATTGCTAATTAAACAAATTTTATCATTAGCTTGTTTTGTGCTTTATTATATATTAAATAAAATTCCTGTTAATACATTTTGTAAATATTTGGAATCAATAAATTAATTTTTATTAATTAACTTATTTTTTTTAATTTATTCATTCTTAGTTATTAGTGCACCAACATATGTTTGTTATTTTATCAAATGTGACATTCCAGTTGTGTTCTTGTCATATTCACATTAGATTTAGACTTGTTAGTTTTATTTTCAGAAGTTTCTTTCCAGAAATTTAGAAGCCAGACTAGTCCAGACTCTGAAATCTTGGAATTCTAATAATATCTAATGGTTTTCACCATTAGATATTATTAGAATTTTGTAAGAATACAAAGTTGCAATATTCAAAGCTATCAATAATTCTAGTGATCTAATCTAATCTACTAGAATTATTGATAGTTTTGAATATTGCAACTTTGTATTCTTACAATCTTGGAGGATCTGGATTCAAATCTGAGTCTCACATCTTCAGTTTTTCAAAAGAAGAAATTTATAAACCCATAAAACACATATATATAGAGCCACTGAGAGAGGGTAACATCCGAGACTTTTGTCACGGGTTCAGCATCGAAAAGGGCCAACAGTCTGTCAGGAAGTTAACTTTGACCTATCCTATTTTTATTTTATTATGCACTTTATTATTTATTTATCGTTATTTTCCTATATGCTAATGTATTATATTTTAGTTTAAAAGTTAACTTACTTCCATCTTCTCCATCGTAGTTGGCAATCACGTGATACGGAGTTGGAACCCGTCTCCGGAAGAGCTATCCCGGTTAATGATGTCATCTTATCTACATAAATTTTACCACTGAAACTGATATGTGAAAATAAGAATGATCCATAT
>AYEL01090131.1:0-31223 GCA_000484575.1 Olivierus martensii | reverse complement strand
AGTAATAGAGTATTTTGTTTTGTAAATAAATATATTAATGCATACGAATTATGTGATAACCAATATATATAAAATTAATATTAATTAAAATGTACAGTACATAAAAAATAAAAAAATGAAAAATAATAATAATGAAAAGTAATTTTTCAATGCATAAAAAAAAAAAATGCACATCAACATGGATTCGAACCCACTACCTTCAGATTACGAGCCACGTATTTATCGAGTGCGCCATCTGTGCACCTGGTAATCTGTTATCTATCCATCGCTTTTAAGTTGAAATATCAAAAGTTTGATTTTTCAAGTGTTAAAAAATACTATTAGAAGGACATATTCAATGAAAAGCTCGGACACGTATTCACTCATTTTTGATGTATTTTCACCATACGCAAGCGGATCAAAATCGGTGGGGGGTCAGCTGTGTCCTCCCCTTGTTAGTTCTCATTTTATGTGCTCTCCATTTATTATGCATTTGAAGAATATATCCAACTTTTGAAAGATGAGCTGTGTCCTCCCCTTGTTAGTTCTCATTTTATGTGCTCTCCATTTATGTTTTCTTGAGATATGCATTTGAAGAATATATCCAACTTTTGAAAGATATGTGAATATTTTCATAGATATGCAATTTGGAAAAAAATCAAAAATGTGCAGTTTACTTCCTAGATGACAAATCTATTATTATGATCATAAGAGATTGATAAAATTGGAAAATGCATTGATTTTTACACAAAAGTTGCAAAATGGAAGATGAACCTAGATCAAGCAAGTATTATGCCTAAAGCTTATATAAAGATTCAGAATGATCAGAATCTGAAAAAAAGCATAAAGCAAAAGAAATAATAATGATTTGATATTGCTGTTTTATTCTTTGTAGCATCCAGATGGTACATTTAATCACTACATTATTATGTATACAATATAAGTTAACACATATTTCTGCTTCTTCCTTATTTTAACCTTGTTCTTTGTTAGAAATTCTATCATATTTTAGTGTAAAATAACCAGCAAGAGATAACTATGTGGGTTCAATTGAGGGAAAATTCCAACAAGAAATAATCTATGACTATTTTGGCTAATGAGATGTGACTTCATGGGATTGATATATATAATCTATATAAGTGAGAATTTTTTAGAATTCTACATTGAAATACATGTTAAAAAGTTCTTATTTGGTAGGTTTTCAGTTTTCATAGTCATTTTCAGAAATCCTATCATTCAGTTATGAGAATTTAGTGTATAAGTGAACACAGTTAAACAACCTTTTATTAAGAATGTTTGATTTGTTACATGTCTTAAATAATATAACATTGGTGCATTATATCAAAGTTTCCCAGTTCAAGTTTGAGTGGAGAAAACTTTATATTTAGATTAATTAGCCAAAATTATAATTTAATTAATAAATATTAAAATACCCGAATCCAAATTTAATTAATTATTGAATTTATAATTTATTCCAAATTATTCTATTAGGAATTAATTAGGCTTTTTTAATTTTGATTGATAATCAATTTCTCTAATTTTCTGTTGTATTGATTTGAAATGCTTCAAATTAAAATATTTTGAATACGAGTTAAGATTCATTTTCAGCTGTTCATAACTACTGTATATATATTAAAATATCATAATTTATATTTTATTCTAAATGATTTCATTTTTAGATTCATAAATTGTTAGAATAGTGACATGAAAAAGAACTTTTTAAAAGATGGAAGAAAAAATAACTCCAAAGAGAAGAAGATCTAGTTTTATTAGAGGAAGATTGAGTTCAAAATCTGAGTTATCAACCTCTGGTATGCATTTTTCAAATAAGTAGCCATAGATCTGAATTGTTTGGTGGAGGATATAATAAAGTTTTGAATTAATAACTGCTCTTCTATAAAGTCACACATTTCTGTAATAATTCATCCAAATAAGTAGGAAAACTATTAATTATTTTTTAATTTAATCAATCAATCAATTAATTATTAACCAAATAATCAAACTGTTGTTAATGTAACCTATGCAATTATTCAATTTTTATAAATTTTCAAAATTCAGTATTATTCAATATTAAAGATATACAGTGGTACCTTGGTTAACAATGGTAATCCATTCCAGGATTATCGTCATTAACCAAAACCGTCATTATCCAAGGCACGATTTTCCATAGGATTTAATTGAAAATTGATTAATTCGTTCCAGCTCCTTCCCACAACCATAATTTAATTGAAAATTGATTAATTTGTTCTGGCTCCTCCCCACAACCATTGTAAATATTAAAAATGCAGATAAAACTCATTTTTAATTGAAAATTGATTAATTCATCCGGCTCTTTCCCACAACCATAGTAAATATTAAAAATGCAGATAAAACTTCGGCTTCTTCCCACAACCATAGTAAATATTAAAAATGCAGATAAAACTATCCAAAGCACGATTCCCCATAGGATTTAATTGAAACTTGATTAATTCGTTCCGTTCCTTCCCACAACCATAGTAAGTATTAAAAATGCAGATAAAACTCATTAAAAATTGTCCTAAAAATATGGAAAATATCATTTATTTATTATATTTGCTACGTTCTACACTTATTTATTATATTTGCTACAAAAAAAATTAACATTAATAAAATGTTCATGAATGCAGATAACTCATTTAAAATGTCCTAAAAATATGGAAAATATCATCTATTTTATTATATTTGCTACGAAAAAAATTAACATTAATGAAATGAATTGTTTATGAAAACAGATTTTAATTATCAATCTTCACCAGACAGACAATTGGGCTCCTTTGGAGTTTTTTGACAAACGAACCCATAAACACTGATTAGCAGCTTACAACAACGATTATTATACAGATGAGATTTGATTTTGCCTTTTGATGGCAAACAAACAGTGACAAGGATAATTGGACTCACTTCGGAGTTTTTTAACAAACAAACCCATAACTACTGATAAGCAGTTTATAGATTCAACTCTATACGATAAGATTTGATTTTGCCTTTTGATGGCGAACGAACAGTGACACACACTGAGCGATTTATTATCTATGTGAACTGAAGGATCTCGGACAGACATTTATTTTTCTTCTAATGGAAACCTTACAAAAAATTTCTATAAATTATCTTATTTTATAAAATTCAACATTAATAATTTTAATGTTTATTTTAAATTATGTATTACATTTATAGTTTACTAAAATTTGGTAAACATACTTTTAAAAGAAAGCATCTAATTTCGATGTGTAACTATAAAAATTAGATCTAAGATTAATTTTTAAATTATCTATTGAAAAAATAAAGTAAATAAAAAATAATAATTATTTTCTATTACGTGTTTTAAAAAGGATTTTCAGTAAAATTTAAAAATGTCAATGACAATGGAAAATTTGTAAAAAGTTTTTCTTTCCAAAATTTTTTTCAAAAATCGGTTTAATGCATCCTACTAATATTTCAGTAAAAAGACAACGAATTAATTTACTTGACTGGGAAAAAATATCGGACGAAATCCAGTTACAACTATTTTATATTAACTGATATTGGATGAAGAGCTATTAATTTTAAATTAAAATATCATCAAAAAATAGTAAGCCATGCTTACTTAACTGACACATATTTATATATAGAAATCAACATATTTTATACTTATATCAATTAACAAAAATAAACTATAGTATCCACACTGCAATAATGTTTAATACTAATATTTTTAGATTGCTTATTGTTAAATACAATAGATTCTACATTATCTGTTAGAAAGTTTAAAAAAAACTAACTTTAATATATTAATAATAATAAACACATTTATATATCATGCTAAATCTTAATATTTTTGAGAATGAATATTCTTTAACTATTAAAACATATACCTATAATAAAGCTGTTTTATTCTCTTACAAATATATTAAAACTATAAAAATCTCTATTTCAAAATTAGTTTACTTTTCTTATGTTTCGTTTTAATATAACATTAGAATTTTAATTAAAATTCTAATTACAGTATATTATAATTAATTCGACTTTTGAACAAATATTACAGTATATTATATAATTTTCTCCTGCCTATTTTTCTTTAAATTTATAATTATTAAAAGTTTATCTAATAATTAATTCGAAAAGTAAATAAATAATTAAAAATGAGAGATATTGTTAGATTGTCATTTGCACTTGGAAATTTGCATCACTAAGAAAATTTTAGCACATATAGAAAACATTAATGTAGTTTTATATAAATTATAAAATTTTTAAAAGAAAAATAAATGAATATTTAATGAGTGGTATGAAACAAGATATAATAATTTATAACTCAAACAACTTTTATTTTTTAAACATATAAAACGATGGCATTAAAATTATTTGTTTTTATAAACATCTTAATTGTTTAATAAGATGCCATACGCAGATATTGACTTGAAAGATATTTTCTTTTATATTTTTAAACATTAATTATTTATATCAAATTTCCGTAACTTTTATATGTTCTCAATTTAATTTATCTGCAAACTTTTCGATAGAATATCACAATAATAGCTAAAATTTTCAGTCAAAATTATTGTATATTTAAGCAATAATTCTAAAAATTTTCAATAATAATTCAACAATAAAGCAATACTACTGTAAATCTAGTGTTATACAGTTAAATATTGAAGTTTTCCTATTTTCGGTTTTATGTATTATCGGTTTCAAATGCGAATATCTGCAAAAAAAAAAAAAAAAAAAAAAAAAAAAAAAAAAAAAAAAAAAAAAAAAAAAAAAAAAAAAAAAAAAAAAAAAAAAAAAAAAAATAGATGTTTCGATCTAATAAATATTCAACCATATCAAAACATTTTTTTTATTAGACATCTATAATGGCGTTAACAAAATACATAAATTTATTTCTTGTGATTAAGATAATAAAGAAAATAGAAAAATATAAGTTAATATTTGTTCGCGAAAACAGAATCTTGAATAATGACTTGTTTTTTATACTCCCTTGTGGTATGAAGTTTAATAATGAGGAAGTTTCATAATGAACAAATGTTCAACAAATTACAATATGGTTCTTTCCTTTTTTAAAAAAGCAAAGAACTGCATAAATTATCGTATAGCACATTAGATTCTGTAAGATTGTAATATAGAAATATCAGTTTTTATTATCGACATCTGCATCAGACATTCGGATATAGAGCCGAATATCGATAAAACCAAATTTGTATAAAACCAAAAATGTTTTTAAAAATAATCAGATACCGTTAATATAATTACAAATGTTAGTGAATTTATCAATAAATTTGCAAATAAATTAAATTATCCTGACCTATATTTGAAAATTATAGAAAATTCACAACTATATTTGAATAATATCTTTTAAAGTAAATACTTTAAGTACTTGCAACATGTTTTCTCTTTTTGGCATATTATATATTGGAGTATAGTATGTAGAATAGGAACTTTATATTCGCTCCTTTACAGCTACTGTAATTAACTGAAACAACAATAACGATAATTATTATTATTTTGCTTTTGAATCCTGAAAATCGCAACTGTCGAAGTTTTATATTTGCATTTTTGAGCGTTTGGCTTTGGATATTGGCAAACATAACAGATATAGGCAAAAGTTTTTAAAAAAATTCAAAAACAAAAATAGTTTTAAAAAAATTAACATTCTTATTGCTTTTCTAGATAGCAGAAACAAAATTGAATGTTTATTTTCAAATACTTATTTTATATAAGAAGACAATTTCTTTTTACCAAAAAAACAGTATTTTTGAAAAAAATGTTACATTCCTATTTGAAAAAAAAGAAAGGAATGGAGGAAAATTGTGTTTGCAGCCAAGAACCTTGATGGCTCATACGGCTGAAAAAGAAGAAGATATAAAAAAAAAGAAAATAGCAATATCAGTTGTTGTTATGAAATTAAGGGGTTGTAATGCGACTTATGGCACACTCTGTATATATCTTGTAAGAATCTCTGTATATATATATATACTAGCTGTAATACCCGGCGTTGCCGAGCTTTGTTTATAAATCCTATATTAAAAATAATTATTGAAAAGAATCATTAACATGCAATATATTGTATATATAATCATACAATAAACAATATATTATAAATCACATATTAAAAATAATTATTGAAAAATAATCATTAACAATCAATATATCGTGTATATATAATCATACAATAAACAATGCTCCAAATTCAATATCATTTTTCTCTTGTTATTGTTTGTTACTTTTTTACCAACTATTGCACTTTATAACAATCGATAATAACAGTATATATATATATATAATGGCCATATCTCTTTATTTATCCTATTAGCCTACAGGAAAATAAAAAGTTATAAAACCTCGAAAGTTTAAAATGCAATAATTAACAGTTAAATAAATTATGTAAATTAAATATTATGAGTTCGTTTTGTATCTGACATGAATATAAATGAGAAATAAATATAGATCTTGAATAAATTATAATTCTGTATTGATCAAACTTTGTTATTAAACGTGGAACTTAAAGGAAAATTTTATTTAATCGAACAAAGTTATAAAATAACTTTCAATGCGATACATACTTGTAAAATAAACTTTAATCTAGAAACGTTAATAAAATAGGCTCTATCTTCAGAAAGGACTCATCTTTTGTAATACTTGTTACGTGAAAGTTTTGGTCAGCGAGGATATTCTCTAGGGACAGATGAGTATATAGTATTGACCACTTTTGCTACCTAGCAGTTTATCTAGAGTCATTCTACCTCTGGGAATCTCTAACAGTGACAGTGAACTAACTCAATTTCCGACTCTTCATAACATACAGACTGTCAACAAAATTGGCTATTTCCAAAAAATTGAGATATGTTAGTTCAACTTTTCAGTTTTGGGATAAAGAATTTGAAACTTAAAAATTTAAATAAATAATAAAATTATATAAATAGAAATTGAATGGCATTATCTAGAATAAATTAGACGTATACGATAAAAAGAATTAAAATGGAAAAATAATTGAACGTGGAATTCAATCTTTTAATGCCTACAAAATAAGGGATTGCAAAGTTACAAATATAACTGAATATAAAATGTCCAAGTACCATTATCTTGAAAGTGTATGTAGATTATTTTATTTCAAATCTTTTTTTCTATTTTATTTTTTAACCACCAGTTTCGTGTTTGCTATTTGGAAGAATCAAGGAATAATACCGATAGAATTATAAATTTCGAATATCTATTCTAGGAATCTTTGATATGTAAATTTACGCGTAAAGTTTATCATAAACTTTTTATTTGTCAGCTAGTTTTAGTCCGTTTAAGAAGTTAGCTAAAGACTTTATTAATTGCCTAAATCCGTTAAGATAGTTGGTAAATTATTCCATTTTTAGAGACAGTTTAACAATTTTTGATTTTTCCGGATATCAGCTATTTATTTTACCTTTTAAAAAATTTAAAAAAATGATAATTAGATAACAATTTAATAAAAGTCAAAAATATTATCTGGTCTTGAAAATTGAGGCGTGGTTAGAAAATACCATTATGATTTTTCTAATAAGACTTTTGATTTGTTTTTGTCTCAGTACTGAAAATCAAAGTTTCTTATAATTAATAAGATTTGATTCTAAATTTTTTAACAGAAAAACCGAAGATATTTTGCTAGTCTTCGGATATTAAGCGTTAGACTTTGTTTTTAGATGCTTTCTTTTACAATGTGGGTGTCAAGAAACCAAGATAATAAAAATATAAGAAATTGAATTGTTGACTTCTAGTCAACAATTAAAATAAAGGAAAAAGTGCGAAAATTATGTGATAACAATCTTCTCAGTCCTAATATTTCATAAAATTTAGTAGAACAATTATCTTATAGGAGAACTGAAGTGAAAATTATATAGATTTCAATATAATATATTTGAAATTCTCACAGAAATTTTGGGAGAAGTTTGACTCATTTTCTTTTCCCATTAGTCAAACTTTTTATCCTTTCTCTTTAACAAAAAATTTTAAATTAGATATTCCTTTTGAGAATAGATACAAATTGTTACTTAATGGCTTTAAAACATTTACAGTAATTGATTTTTGTTATTTATTATCTGTCAATGATAGAAATTTAGAACAGAAATAATTCAGATAGAATCCTAAATGTATCCAGAAAATAACGTTGGATAATTTCAAGAAATATAAATATTCGTACTAATAAAGAAAAAAGAATCAACACAATCGTTAATTACATTTTACCCCTATAAACGCCATTTTTAACTTTTACTTAGTTTAGAAAGCACGCTTTGTGTGAATTTTCAAAATTATACCAGAGTTAAAAAACTATGGTTGAGGAAAATTGAATAATATACTGTATATAAAATTGTTATAAGGAAAAAAGAAAAGATTGTGTTTAAAAATGATTTCAATGACAGGAAAATATGAAGTATACAATACAGGACTTTTACAATTAGTAACATCCAAAAATAAGACATAGCCATCAAACAAGTTGTGGGATACGATAGAATAATTGGATTTGTGTAAAAATTCTATTAGAAAACTGTCCAGGCTAAATCGATTTTCATTAGCAGAATGCAATTATTTAAGATCTTTCAATGAGACATTATTGTTGGGTAATTACTTACTAGAGTCTTTCTTTCTAGTTTCAGATTCTAACAAAGTAGGATTAATTAACTTCAATCATAAATTTGATTAAGTCTGATAATTACCTGGCTTCTACCTAAGGTATGGTCTTGTCGGAAACACTTGTTTGCCTTTGAGAGATTTGGATTTTTACAAGATACTATATTTAGATAGTCTATAAATTTTCGATAAACTACATTTGAGAAAAAAGCAAAATGTAGTTTGCATTAAAGATTTTGCACTTCGAGATGCTTTCAAGACCCATCATTTATAATTTGTGAGATTTTAGTAACTGGAATTGAATTTTCAGCAGATTATCTTTACATTCTACTAAAAACAATATAAAGAATAACCTTATAACTAAATTAGAAGCAATATATTTTATATTTAAAATTTTATCTAATTTATAGAATAATTCTGCTACCATAGAAAATAAAACAATTTATAAAATATTCGCATTAAATTATTCTCCACAATTCAAAAATCTTATTTTAATTTTTCATGTAAGAAAAACAAGAATCATTCCTTCGAGTTCTGATAGTTAAGAAGTTCAATATTAGATAAGAGGTAATGTATCAAGTCATAGCAGAGTGCATTCAGTTTCAACATTTCTCGGATATTACAAATTTTCTTTTATTTTTCAAGATCTAATTCAATATGTATACATAATTTAAAGACTTCATTATTGTTTAAGTTGGAATTCAGGTTTCGTTTCTTGCTTATAGATTTTATCTCTGTTAAATTGATATTTCAATTTAAAATAATTTATAAAATTCTTTCTGAACGACAAGATTGTCTAAATTATCTTAAAATATTAAAACAGTAATCTGCTGGATTTTAATTCTAGAAACATTGAATGATTCTAGGCAGAAAATTTATTCTTAACTTTATACTATTTTAAGCAAGTTTTTTGATAGGAAATTTATCTAACTATTTATCTTTATTCGAAAATATATTTTTTTCTACAGATATTATCAATCAAAATTTATTTTATTGAAATAATATTGCATAAGAAAAGATTTCCTAATATTTTAATAATGCCATATTAAATTTGATAATTTAAAGATAGCAACAAAATACTGTATGTCTGTCTCATATCAGTCTCAGGTTATTGAACTCATCTTTCAGATGCATATTAATAAAAGCGATGAAACATCTTGTCAAAAAAATATAGAATTTTCCTACTGCTGGAGATTAAGTTTCCTGTATTTGTCATATATTCAATAATTTAGAAACTTTGATTACCGATAATTATGATTTTATGTATATCAGATCTTGTTATCATTTAAGTAAAAGTTAATAACCTTCCGCCTTATTAATTAAATTGAAGGTAAAATATATTCATTCGTTGACTTAAGGCAAAAAATTTTTGTTGCCAATAGAAAACATAATAAGAAATTCATTTTGTTTACTTTATTTCAATTTATTTTGAATTTTATTATTTTTATTATTTTATGTAAAATTACTGTATAGGTTCACAGTACTCTGTTTGATATGCGTATACAATACTCGAGTTTCTACGGATTATAAAATGTTTTACTTTTTTAAATAAGATAAAAACTAAGAAGTTATTACAGAAAAATAAATTAGTAAGTTTCTAAGATTCTGTAATTGCAAAAATAAATTATTTAGAAAGTTTATGTAAAAGTTTTATTCTATAAAATAGAGCACTTTTATTTTATTTTCAGAAACTTATTAAAAATTTTTTAATTCCCTTTTCCTCTTAATGCATGTAATATTATTAATTTAAAACAATTTTTTTTTACAGTTTTTCTAAAAAATTCTCTATTTTAATGTCAGTTATCATCTTGGTTCAACATGGAGTCGATGCTTTATATATCGAATATTGATATCTTTTCAAAACTGAAAGATTTAATTTAAAATATTCGTTCAGCTTCGTTCTGTTTCACTATGGTCACCAAAAATATATTACAATATTGATATTCATTAATAATATTTATAATCTGATCTAAATATACATATATCTTAATATACACATACACATAAGATATATGTATAGGTATCCTATATGTATATGATAAGATATACATATCTAATTTAACTTAACATTTAATTAAGTGTTGTTTTAAGCTAGTGCACTAAATTAGTTGATGTAAATTTAAAATTTGTTAATCTTGATTAATTTAACAATCATTGAAAATTTCCTATTTTTATTTTGATAGACTGATTTGACATATCAAGTGAGACAATATCAATCAATAAAGAGAGTTTAAAAATTGTTCGACAAATTTAATTGAATTTTGGAAATTTATTAAGTTTAAGTACGATATTTTATCACTAGAGCAATCTCCTTAATCAAAAACAAAAGTAGAAATATATTTATATTGCAGAACTGACATGAACGTCGACTATAAAAACTTCATTTGTTGCATTACATAAAAAGCTCTTCTGGCGGTACACAATTTACAAAATATAATATTAGAAATTTAAATAATTTAATTAAACTAACCTTATAGAATAAAGAATCGTCTCTTTTTCAGTCATAACTTGTAATAAAATTAATATTGAAATAAATAATTTATTTTCCACTTTTAATAATTGAGCTGAATTATTTACATTGCATTTATTTTTGATGAATGTTTTTCTCATTGTTGTATTTAAACATAATGGCTGACATGAGAAAGTAATATGTTTGTATCATGTTTTGTTTTAAGCTTGGGAAAATTACCACAGAATACACTGACTGTTAAAACAAGCATATAATGAAAACACTAAGCCTAACACAAACTTATGACTGGTTCAAGCATTTCAAAAATGGCTGAACATCAGTTGATGATGATTAGCGTTCAAGACAACCATTAACTGACTATACATCAGAAAATGTTACTAAAGAATGGAATGTGATTCTGGAAGATCATAGGTGGCTCATCCAAGACCATTGTGGATTTATTGTATGGCATATGTTAGCAGATTTTATCTGAAAAATTATACATGAAGAGAACTGTTGCAAAGTTTGTGCCACAACTGCTAAGTGATGAGCAGAAACAGATCACATACAAGTTTGCATGGAACTTCAACAACAGCTTGAAGATGATCCATATTTTCTTTTTAAGATCATCATTGATGATGAAAGTTGGGTTTATGAGTATGATCCAAAAACTAAGCAGCAATCATCTCAATGAAAGGATCCAGCTTCATCTTAGTCGAAGAAAGCCCCACACATCAAGACCAACATCAAATCTATGTTTATCTGTTTTTTTTTTTTATATTGACAGAGTTTCCATAAGGAGTTTGTCCTTTCTGATCAGATTGTGAATGCAGAGTTCTATCATGAAATCCTAAGATGCTGAGAGAGAATATCAGAAGTCCAGAGAAATAGTGCATGGAAAACTGGAACTGAACTGTTGCATGATAAAAGAGGTGTGCAGCCTTGTGCATCATGACAACACAAGGCTGCACACCTCTTTCATCGTGCAACAGTTTTTGGTGAAAAACAATATGGCAGTCATTCCTTATCCACTATACTTGCCTGACTTAGCTCAATGTGACATCTCTTCACTAAAATGAAAAGCAAATTGAAGAGGTAAAGATTTGACACAATAGAGGATATTTAAACTGAATCACAGGAAATGCTAAACACATTCACTAAAAAGGATTTCTAGGATGCATTTTATTTGTGGAAGAAATTTGTGATTGATGTGTGCACTCCCAGGGAGACTTCTTTGAAGGTGATAGTAGTGACTAAGATCCAAGTATGTTATAATTTTATTTATTGCTGAATTCTGGAAACTCTGACTAGTACCTTGTACATATATATTTAGGAACATTTAATAAATATTAATAAAATAATGTTAAATTATTATCTTTCTATTGATGAATAGCCAGATAGAGTAGAAAAAAGTAAAAATCTATAAAAAGTGATTCTTTAGCATATTTTTCATCTTCTGATCTTGTAATCCCACATTAAATGAAAAATTTTAAGATTCTGGATCTCAAAATTTCATTTAAAAAAATTTGAGAACTGACTCAATAATAAAAATTTTAGTTAGAAATGGCTAATAATAAATATTTGTTTATTGATAATAGATATTGATAATAGTTCAGTTTTTTAAGTAGAATTATTTATCACATTTATAAACAAACAAACTAGGTCATTTTTGATCTTGATTAAGCTCTCCTCTTCAGCAGTTTTAATAAATGCTGAAGAGAGTTTAATTAATTTTTAAGAGAAGTTCTCTTTATGTATGTTTACTAAAATTGCTGAAGAGAGCTTAATCAAGGCTGAAAGTGCTCCAGTTTGTTTATTAATAAATGTGATAAATAATTCTATCTAAAAAACTGAACTTATATCTATAGTCTATATAAAAAAGGTAAAAAGTGGTCTTTATTTTACTTGTTTATTATTAGTTTACTTTTCAAAGGAAATGAAGATTTATAAGATATGGCCAATTTCTATGTGGTGTAGTTTGCATATCTTCCACAATAACTTAACTTTTCTAATAACTTTTGAACTAATTACAAGAGTTTCATGAAATTCAGTAGAGATGTTCTGCCATTAATTAATCTCTTAAGTGCTGGCATTGTTTTGAAATTAAGCCTTGTTAAAATAAGCATATGGTGACAATACTTTAGGCCTAACACAAACTTATGACTAGTTTAAGCATTTCAAATGATTGAACATCAGTTGTTCCTGGTTATCTTGAATCATCATTCAAGATAACCAGGATGCTGAAATGATATACATTTCAGCATATTTTCTACTGAAATGTGCTTGAGTTTAAAATATTAACAAGGGGAGAGCTTGCGAATCGGGTAAAAACGAAAAGGAACCAAACTTTATAAATAAAGATAGTATCGACAGATAGTTCGATCAGTCGATTATTAAGAGGTATAATTCAAATATAAACGCTTAATCAACAATCAAATTCGGGATACATTCATGACGCGGAAGAGAAAAATGAGGCATAAGGCGGTCAACGCAAATGCTACGTCAGCACTGGTTGCATAGCAACGCTGGACTACTTGGTTCGAAGGAAGTTTTTATAATAAATCAAATTTTAAAAAATGAAAAGGAATAAATTGAATTATTTTGTGAAAGTTTTACCGGAGATTTGTTTACAAACAATCGTATTATCCCTCTCGCGGATGAAATACAGTATTCTACTACACGAATGTTTAACAATTATATAATAAATTGCTTCAGATTTGTTTATAAACTAAAACTACTGTAATATTATAAAAGATGGAAATTGTGAAACTTTTTGTAAATATTTTACTGAACTGTCAATTAGCAGGCTCATAATCTATTGAATTCTGTTATTTTAATATTGAGCCTTTTTGCAAAAATTATTAAAAATATGGAATGAAATCTGAAAATATCTGCTCTCTATATATAACTGCTTTTTCATTTTGGAGAAAAAATATTTCATTACTTACTTAAATAAAAAATTATTTTAAAACTACTAATAGCAATTTTTGCATAAATTTATTTTCTCTGTAAAATCTTTATTGTTTCTATTAAAAGAACACTAATTGCTATTATTGAAAATATCACTTAAAATTTATTTGTAAAATATAATATTGTGGGACCAGAATGATTGAGTTTGGATGTGATTCAACTGCCAAGCGGAGACAGTCGAATTAGGATTCTGACATCAGGTGTGATAATTTTCGCACTCACACCAAATGTGGATTTTAGAATCTAAGGCTGAAAATTTTAATAATGGCACATGGATAAGTGGCAACTCCAGCATCCAGACGCTGTTGGAGACACACAGTAGTAAAGACAACTATTGTAAATAATAATAACAAAAACATTTATTAACACTAAATTAAAACATACATAAGAAGAACTTTCATGAAGAATAACCCAGACAATTACAAGAATGAATATACACAAAATATTAACTTGGACACAAATAGATTAGATAAAAAAAAACCAATGAAACCTTTTGAATTATACCTGCAATAATCTATCCCTAATCTTAATGAAAATTTTGTGCGTATATAAATTATATCTTTTGAGAGAGAGAGAGAGTTGTTGCTTCAATTCTTCTTTTCTTCAAAATCTTGATTCCACAAGCTTTATGATGAATTAGATGAACTGTTACTACAAGATGAGAGATGCTGAAGGAGACATCTAAATAGGATGAAGGACACACATCAAAAAGCCCAGAGACTGGTTGATAGACACATACCAAAAGCTCTGAGTCTGGACTGACTTCCAACATTCTGAAGTGTCGTCTGTCCCTGCCCCTTGATGTCTCCACCAATCCTGACAAATGGGAGAAAGGGTTTGAATTGTTCCTTGAACCCCATTTGCTCTGCTTGATATTTTTCTTTCCTCAGGATTGGCAGCAGAAACTGTCACTTCTGATTTTTATTGTTCTTTGTTGATGTGAGACCTGGTCAGCTTGGGTCTCCCTCCTGTCGGCTGTAAAAACTTATTCTTTCTCTAATGCATTGTTTATAGGAAGGTTTTGTAATTAAAAACAGTAAAATTCTCTCTTGGGCCAAAAAGGTCATTCAAAAGTTCAAGTCTGAAGATTTTCTTGGTTTTGTTAGCTTTTCTTCATTCTTAGGAATTACAGAGCAGATTTTTAACAAATTATAATTGTAACATTGATTTAATTGTATATTCTAACATTATATAGGTGCTATTTAATACTTGAAATATTCATTTAGTAATATATATATATATATATTGTAATACTTACAATCTAATATTAAAGCATTTAACAGAAGTATACAAACAATTATCTCTAAATATTATAAAATTATGACACAGAAATATACATATAGATAGAATTATGAAAGGAGAACAGTCAGCATTGAAGGACAGTACCACGATATTGGTGACAACAATAATGCTGTGGCTAATGTGAGCAGATATTGGTATGCTGTTTGTCACTGTTGACTATTTATAAGAGACACATGTACAAATGTTTTCAGGACGAACACATGTGCACAAGCTGTTAGGGTGTAGCTATGCAGATGCAAATTTAGCAGTGAGAGAGAGATTTCTGGCTTTATTGCTCTCATAGAGTGCAACTATGCATGAGCAAAAGCTAAGAAATCTTATGAGCAAGAATGAGAAAGTATTTCTTGCTTACATCCAACTCAGTTTGATGCTTCTTGCGGCTTTTGACTTCTCGTTATATTATGTTCCTGCCCAATCTCTCCTACCTAACTTTCATTTCCAACATGGATAACTTTATTAAGCAAGAACAATCGCATTAAAAATTAATTGTGTATTTGCTTATCCCAAAATTTGAGATAAACTATTAATTGAGCATAGAAACTGATAAATCATCAATATACAACCTTATTAACAATAATTTTTTTCTTAGATATAGTTGTCTATGTCTATACATTTTGTTTAGTCGCAAACATAGTTCACGCTAATGCATGACAGTTTTAGTGATAGCTATGAGAGAGAGAGAGTTATGTTTTGCGAGAAACTTGTTTTCTCATCTTTGCTCACTCTCGGCAAAGTTTTCGCACTCTTGCATCTATATAGCTGCACCTTTACCCTTAAGGCTGCAAAGTCACTAATTTTAACGAATTTCAATAATAATAATTATAAGCTAAACCTAATGGTTCTAACGACTCTGCAAATCCAGAGTTTGGCCTGAGCTCAGGTCTTTCACTTTGTTCTAAACTAACTATAATTAAATCAAAACAATCTAACAACGGTTAACGCTTAACCGGCAAAAACAAATAACTGGAAACTTACAACTAGAAGTAACGAATAAGTGTTAGATCGAAAACAACAAACGATGTTAGAAACTTATATTAATAATTTGAATAAATTTTCAAAACTAGTTAAATAACAAAAATATAAATTTATTAGACTCAAAACACTTACAAAAGTGTTAATAAAACCTTAGACTCAAAAACACTTACAAAGTGTTAATTAAAGCTTTATTTAAACGTAGACTCCAAAAACTTACAAAAGTGTTAATTAAAGCTTTATTTAAACGATAATAAAGCAACAGCTTATTTAATCCAACTCAAATATCAAAAATCCAATTATTCACAAGAAATAAACCTTAAATACTAACTAATTCTAATACCTCCACCACTGAAACAAACTTTGAACAATTGCATAACTTTACAAGAATTCAGATTTCACTTAACCAATTTCACTTTAGAACCAACACCTCTCGATACCAACACCTCGCTGTGTCATTGGTTGCTTCTGTTTTTATACCGAGTGACTTACAATCTCGCACTTCGCTCATTTGCATAAGTTTGCGTAACAATATCAAATTTATTAGCTTACCAGAGTATTTAATTTATATCATCATCTTTACAATTTAATTATATACCGAACAAAACATCATTACAAGATCATTCTCATATTCTTATATCGGATCAGTGGTAGAATTTATTTAGATGCGATGATGTCACTAACCAAGACAGCTCTTTCGGAGGACAGTTTCCAATTCCGTAACACGTGATTGCCAACCACCATGATAGAGAATGTGGAAGTAAGTCAACTCTTAAACTAAAATATAATACGTTAGATAATATTGAAAATGAAGATAAATAATAAAAGAATATAATAAAATAAAACAGGACAGGTCAGAGTTAACTTCTTCACAAGGCAAGTACATAGTAAAGGGGGAAGAAAAAAGGGATAGAATCTCACAATATTTTAATGTTATATTCATTGAAGTTCTATAGAATCTTTATAATTAGCCTTCCTCAGGTAATTTTCAATGTTTTTTAATAATTTCTTTGTCAGAAATTTTTTTTATAAGAAACATTTTTTATTATAACTTTACTAAAAATTAATTTCATCTTAATGCTGTAAAGGAGAAGTAAATCTGTGTACTTTAATATGAGATAAAATTATCTTTCTTGTTAAAAGATAATTTTTTAATTATAACTAATATAAATGCAAAAATATTGATTTATATCTAACTTTAATATAGTTACAGAATATAGTTTTAGAATATATTTCAAAATATTTTTTAAGAATATAAAATTTTAAATCAGATATTATGCAAAAATATGTCATGGAAAGATTAAAAAATTGTAATATAATAAGCAAAAATAGAAAAATATTTATAATTATTTTATTAAAATACATTTTTCTAAGTTCCTTAATTAAATATTTCAATAATTTAATTGATATTTTAACATGTACTAGATTTTAATTGCATAACAAGAATGTATAGCTCATTTAAAATTTTGATTCTTAATTTTATGTAGAAGCCCATTTTCTTTATTTTGGTTTAATAAAGCATTAAAATAGGTACCTAATTATTATTTCTTTACCTACTTATTTATTTACCTATATATTACATAGTTTTTTTTAGAATTTATTATTAGTTCTTTAATTGGGGTAGCTAGCCGTTAGGTAGTTATAATTAATAGAATTGCATTCGTTCTAAACCGCGACTTTGCAGTTTCTTGCCATTCTATCAATGTAGCCACTCAGATGTGGTGAACTGTTTGCACCCAAGGGTTGGCACAGCCCTGACTGCCATTATTTTTCAGATATTTTATGATTCTTTTTATGGCATTCCAATGTTCAAGATCATAGTTCAAAAGCTATCTGTTTACTAAGCTGACTGAGTACATGATATCTACCGGTAATCAGCTTACAATTACTGCAAATATTGAAGAGTTTACTGCTTCTCAATATGGTACATTTTCTTTATTGAACATTTGATGAGTGTTCACTTAGACAAATATATAAGTCTGATGGTATATTTATCACTTTACATCTTCAAGATTAACTTCAAAAAATAAAGATTACACATTATTCCAGATGTGTAAATCTCTAATATATTTTTTACCTACAGTATATATAAATTCAAATTATGATGGTATTTTTTGTTCAATTGGAACATGCTAAATATAACCAATGTAATAGTTTAAATTTGAGTCTAATAATTTTATTAAAATAATTATCATAATAGAATCTATAATGAATTTTTAGTAAACAGAATTAAAAACATCAATACAGTACTAACTTCTAGAAAAATGAATTTATCTTGTCAGAACTTTAGCAGAATGAAGATTTTTGAGAATTACAGAGATATTTGATGAAAATTTCAAAAATTTTAACTAATAAATAAAACCACAATAATTAGCAAGTTTATTGTCTTATTTGACTTAAATCTCTTGGCACTTAGCAGTTCTGAAATTCTGTATATAAGATGTATTGATTCAGTTTTTGAATTTCATATACAGTTGATTCCACTTAATTGGGACTGCCACTTTTTTGCTGTCTCAAAGAACAGAAATCAAACTAATAAACTAATACATAATTTAAATGCTTAATTGGGACAACTTTTTACGTAATCAGGACAGTAGTAGAAAAGGAATTTAGCAATTTTTGACATATTTTAGGGATTTTTTTGAAAGTATGTCAACACTACGTAGACTAATATTTGGCAACACTAGCGTGATGCGAATCAGTTATCTATCGTCATGTGTCTGGCAAGTATGCATCTGCTTAAGAGTCTACCGCTAAATCTATGGTCTACTGTAACTGTACCCAGCAATATTCATTTACAGTGTCAATTTTATTTAAAGTTTTTAAATCTTTGCCAAGATGCCAAGAAAGGATTTTACACTTTCAAGAAAAACTAATCTTTGCCAAGATGCCAAGAAATGATTTTACACTTTCAAATAAAATTTCATTGCTGATATCTAGCGATATTCATTTACAGTGTTGATTTTATTTAAAATTTTTAAATATTTGCCGAGAATGCAAGAAATGATTTTAACTTTCAAGTAAAATTGCTTTGCTGGATAAAAATTAAAAGCCAGCCATATACAAGCTATCATAGAGTTGATGATATAACTGGTGTACCAAAATCTACCATAGTGTGTCTCCTATAATAAGGAAATCAGCTGTGTGAGTAGTGGATATTACAGAAAGAAATTCCAGGAACATCCAGAAGAAAAGTGTGATGGAAAGGAACCAGAAGTCAAAGAAGCATTAGATCAATGATTTTCCATAGTGGGCGAGATATGAATATCAGCAGCCCATTTTCTTTATTTTGGTTTAATAAAGCATTAAAATAGGTACCTAATTATTATTTCTTTACCTACTTATTTATTTACCTATATATTACATAGTTTTTTTTAGAATTTATTATTAGTTCTTTAATTGGGGTAGCTGCTTAATTGGGCCAAAATGGATTAGTCCTAACATGTCCCAATTAAGTGGAATCAAACTGTATATATATATAATTAAAATTATATTTTACTCTAAGAAAAATAACAAAAGAAAAATACAAACTTGAATTTGTTTCCAAAACATCCCATATATCAAATGAATTCTTTTCATCTATTGGAAACCATTCCCATCTTATATTGTGATACTGAAATAGATTTGCTTGACATTGGATTGTAATATTGTCAAATTCAACAGGTGATTTTAATGATATTTTACTTTTAAATCCATCTTCAACATCTGAAATATTAAAATTATTTCTTTAATATATTGGAAAACTGCATATAATATATAATAAATTCAATCTAGTATAATTAATAGCAATATAAATTCATATAATCATGAAAATCCATTTTTCATTTTTGACATTTTAAAATCCTATAGCAAAATCATTTTCAAATCTTTTAAAATCCAAAAGCTTACTTTAGGATTTTAAAATGATTTTGATTTTAAAAATCCTAAAGTATTTTAAACTGAAAGTAAATTTTAAATTTCTAAAATTTCGAAAGTCCGAAAGTAAATTTTAAATTGATTTTAAAAAAAATCTAAAAAAAAAAATGATTTTGTTTTTTTTTATAGATTTTTTTATATATTCACAGCATACACATTCATTTCTATCTCAGATATTTTTTATCATAAAATCTTTTTTATTTTATTGTAGCATATTTTCCAAATTTCTTGGAAGAGAAAAATTTCAAATTTCTTTAGATGGAAAAATATAGAAGATTCATAAAAATAATATAGGGATATAATTATTCACTTTTCTATTCGGTAACAAAATCAATAGATAATTTTACGGGGCATCTCATAGGAATGGTTAGTTTAAAAAGCGACATTAGTAGAACATTATTAAGTCTACATTCTTTTAGAAAACAAAGTTTTTCAGTTAGTCTATTATATTCTACTATATGAAGCTAAAGACCTTTAATAAACTAACTGAAAAACTTTGTTTTCTAAAAGAATGTAGACTTAATAGTGTTCTACCAATGTCGCTTTTTGAATAGATAATTATTTTCTTTTACAAGATCATTCATTTGAAATAATTTAGACTGAATAATGAAGAAAAAGTATATATAAAAATCACATTTATTAAATTTTGCAATAAATATAATTAAATTTCAAATAAATAAAAAATTCACCTGTTACAATCATCTGCATTGTTTCCATTTCAATACCATGTATATTTTCAGCAATACATTTGTAATATCCAGTTTGAAAAGCAGTAATTTCTAAGCGATGAATTCTTCTAACATCAGAAATATCAGCTTGCATAAGATCATCAAAATTAGGAAAATTTAAATCAGATTCAATTAATGTCCAATTTATATCACAAGATGTATAATTATTGCATGACTTCCAATACCATATTACATTTGGCAAAGGATTTGCTTCAACATCACAAAAAAAGACATGTCTTTCTTCAGTCATGTAAAAATTATTATATGATAAGCCAGTAATATTGATTTTAGGTTTGCCTATAAATGTAAAATATATTAAACTTAAGTCATTAAAAAATTAATTTGAATATTATATTATATATATCATTTAATCTTTTAGACCTGGTGTGATATATAGATAGATCTGCCTTTACAAAGTAATTCTTTCCTAGAGTGAGCTCATCAAATAAAAATCACAAACCAAGAATCAGTTTCCATAAGCATAATGTTAAAAACGTGAGTTCCATTTTTAATGAAATTTTTTCAATATTATGTTAAATAAAGACCAATAAAACAATAATTTATGCTTAAATAATGATTTATTTATCTAAATAAATGAAAAAAGTCCTTTAAAATAAAAAACATTAAAACACAATAACAAACTTAAATATTGAACCAAAAAATTTATTATTATAAGGTGCTGTTCAAGTATAATTGTATAACAATGTCTGAATAAGTGTTAAGCTTCTGTCGGTGGATTGACGTGCAATTGTATGTTGTTTATTTTTCTTGTAGTCAGAAAGAAAGAATAATGTTATTTATCATGGTGTGGGCAGAGATTAAAGATGATCTTGCATTGGGGATATTTTGCATTTGTTACTTCTTCAGTTTGTAGTTAACTGATGATAAGTTAACACATGAAAGTATTTTCTAATAAAAACTTTTTGGTTCGATATTTCAGCTTGTTATTGTGTGTTAAAAAGTTTATAATAATAAATAAATTCTTTAACATTTATCAAGTTATAAATAATGTTTATTTTTAATCATTATTTGACAAAATGCACTCTCAATGGTTTGCCAGTTGAAAAATGATTCATCACTCATTGTTAGCTCAGTATTTTGTTAGCTTGTTAGAGCATAAGAAGTCTTCAACTTCTTCAAATATGCTTCAAGTCATTTATTTTAAATGACTATTGAAACATCATACTCTCTTCATTATAAATTTCACAATAACATGCATAAGCATTGTTTAAATCTTTAGTAACTTTTCTGATATGCTGAAAATTTGAGTCTTGTAATTCGAAAATCTCAATTGCTTTTTCTATGTATTGAAAAGCTTTGCCAAGCCCATTGAGAGTGAAAGAACAAACCAGGTGTTTCAACTGTTAAATCTTTTTCAATTATTAAATTTTCTTTCTCAGCTTTTCCATAGTTTGCCATTTCAAGATCTTCATTTGTGAGCTCTTCATTGTGTGTTTTAAGCAATGCAATAATGTCAGCTGTAGAAACCTCAAGCTGCAATTGATCAGCAATGATAAAACTGCTTCTGTTTCATTTTATATGATCTCTGCTGGTTCTTGATATTCTTTAAAATTATCAATAAACTGAGGACAGAGTTTATTCCAAACACCTCTTGTATTATCTATAATTTTGTCCCATCTTTGTTTTATTATCTTGAATGCATCTAAAATATAAAATGCAATAGATAAAGAGGGAGAGCCAACTCTCAAAATTCATTAAGCATCGGACCTTCCTCTTTATCTGTTGCATTAATTAGTATATCAAATATCTTTCAACATGCTTTGAATGTTGAAATAATGCCCTGGTTCATTGGCTATGAAAAAAATTATTTTAACATTAGAATGATGAGGTTGCAGAAATACTAGGTGGCCTGGTGCATTATCTAAAACTAAAATCACCTGAAAAGGAATATTTTTATTTTCACAATATTGCTTTATTTCAGATACAAAGTGATTCAAAAATCAACCTTGGAATGATGAGGCAATAACCCAAGCTTCTTATTGGATTTCCATATGACTGGAAATGTAGTTTTCAGATTTCCATTTTTAATATAGAATTAGAAATTACCATGAAAACCACATAACTAACTACAGTATTTATCAAATTTCTTTAAAATTAATATTTTCCAAGAAAATATTTTTTTGTCATCAGTGAAATAAAGTACTCTATATAACATAGATTTCATATTGAATATAGATTAAATGTACAATAAAGCATTGTATTTATACAGTATTATTACATAAGATTTATGATAATTGTTTTTAATATCAACAAGTATAATTAAGTAATAACAATAAAATTTTGTTATATAATAATATAACGAAATTTTTCAAAATAATTTTCAGCATAAATAGTGATTGATTTTTTAACTTAAAAACAGAGATAATATGATAATTAATAATAGTGACATTAAATATTTGCCATATATCAATAAACAGTAAGAGACAAAATAGCCCAGCACTAGGCAGAAAAACATTTATTGGAATTAAAGAAATTGTTTTGTCAACAAGTTTACTTCAGCATACAATCTAAATTTCAAGTATCCATTATATAGAGAACTGAGACAATTTTCCAAATTATTTATTTCCATTCATATAATTTTACGAGAAACTGTTAGGGGATATGGGCATGGGTTTGCTAGTTATGTTATATAATCACAATTTCATATCCTAGATACAACAATTTAAAACAACTGGTAAATATATAAAATATATTGAAATAAATATATTGATAAAATTTATAATCTTATTTTGCCTATTTATGAAAACACAAAAATTGATTACTATCTAGGTAGAATGATTTTATTTAAAAGCATGTTTGACTTTATACTGAATGCTCTTTAATCAGTGGCAGAGCCAGAGTAAAATGAGAGGAGGTCATTTTACTCTGGCTCTGCCACTATAATACAAATAATTATATTGTTAATAATTTAAATGAATGATATATATTTTTTGAAAAATGGCAAGAGACACTTGCCTCAATGCCCCTATTTTGAATCTGTATATTGTATCTTCAACTACACATATATAATAAAATTATTACATATATTATATTATATTGGTATATCTGTCATTAGAATTATTAGTATTTCTTTAAATGTTTTATTACATATATGTATCTGAAGAGGAGAATTCCATATAAAAAAAAAATTTTTTAATAAAAATTATTCTTTTAGAATACTCTTCAATTTTTATGTTTTTACAATCTTATGTTCAGTAACTTTCTACTTTATATGTTACTGTCAAAACCCGAAATTAGTTAAAATCCGATTTAACTAGTTGCAACAAAGTCTGTTCATGAATATTAGTATTAACTAGTCAATATTAGAATTCATTACATTTGTTGGAAACTTCTGGTTTTCACTAAAACTTCTCTAGTTAAAACTCGATATAACTAGTGAAAACTAGTATTACCTAAAATTTCTTTTACGAGAATAAGCCTGGTATTTTCCTAATTGTGCAATCATGCATTAGGGAGAAAAATAAAAGCGCACTAACTGAAATCTACAAAATAAACATAGTTCAGTGGCAGAGCCAGAGTAAAATGAGAGGAGGTCATTTTACTCTGGCTCTGCCACTATAATACAAATAATTATATTGTTAATAATTTAAATGAATGATATATATTTTTTGAAAAATGGCAAGAGACACTTGCCTCAATGCCCCTATTTTGAATCTGTATATTGTATCTTCAACTACACATATATAATAAAATTATTACATATATTATATTATATTGGTATATCTGTCATTAGAATTATTAGTATTTCTTTAAATGTTTTATTACATATATGTATCTGAAGAGGAGAATTCCATATAAAAAAAAAATTTTTTAATAAAAATTATTCTTTTAGAATACTCTTCAATTTTTATGTTTTTACAATCTTATGTTCAGTAACTTTCTACTTTATATGTTACTGTCAAAACCCGAAATTAGTTAAAATCCGATTTAACTAGTTGCAACAAAGTCTGTTCATGAATATTAGTATTAACTAGTCAATATTAGAATTCATTACATTTGTTGGAAACTTCTGGTTTTCACTAAAACTTCTCTAGTTAAAACTCGATATAACTAGTGAAAACTAGTATTACCTAAAATTTCTTTTACGAGAATAAGCCTGGTATTTTCCTAATTGTGCAATCATGCATTAGGGAGAAAAATAAAAGCGCACTAACTGAAATCTACAAAATAAACATAGTAACTGAAATTTACAGAAGAAATATATTTATGATGTTCATTATTTGTTTCCGCATGGAAAAACTATTATGACATTTAGAATTGCTCTTTTTGACAAGCATTTTTTCAAAATGCAATTTTTCTCGCAAACACAATGTATGAATCCATGTGGTGCTATCGCCACTTTCCTAACTGCCATCCTCAAAGAAATATCTGTATCTGGTACCTCTTCGGGATCAGGAACTTCTCCTGACAAATGTCAAATTCCGATCTACAAAAGATAAATAATCGTATTTTGGGCACTCTCTAAATAGTAACAAATACATAAAAGATACAAAACCTACCTGCAGTATAATTTATCCACTTTTTCATTTTTAGTTCTGATCTTGAGTAATCTTCATTTTTTTCAGCACAATTCTGATAATATTTTGAAAATCTACCTTTGCTCTGTCCATATCCGGGATTGGGATTATGATATTATCTCTTATTTCAACAGGAGGATAGGTGGCATCAGAGATAAGTTTCATTTTCTTTGCCAGTTTAGACAAATCTCTCCTGGATGGTGTGGTATAAACTCTATTAGGACTAGCCTCATGTTCTTCTTCAGCAGGGGTTTCAACTTCATTCTATTGTACATTCATCTCCTCGATGAATCTCTGGAGTTCGTCCCCATCTTCAATACTTCAAGAAAATCTGATGGCAATGCTGAAGTTGTGAGTCCTACTTTTGAGTCTATCACGAACATGGCTCAATAGGACGACTGTTTTATTCCAGAATGAAAAGTTGATTTTTCATAAAGTGAACAAATCGAAGGCCTTCAACTAACTGCTTTTAACTAGTAAAAACTGTAAATATTTGCAAACAAAGCAATTTTTCTGTCAATTCCAGTATTCCCTAAAATGTCTTAATAAATTCTAGCATTGACTAGTTAATACTAGTATTCACGAATGGGCTTTGTTGCAACTAGTATCAACTAGGCAAATTGGGTTTTAATTAATTTCGGGTTTTGACAGTAACATATATATTTTTTATATTATGGAATTATTAATTATATCTTTGTATTCTATTTATTTTTTCATATTTATTACTATATGTTTCACTTATCTATTTATCTGATTTATCATTTTATCTAATCTATATTTTCCCCATATAAATCAGTTTACTCATTATGCTGAAAATTTATTATTAAAGTTAAATTATGAAATAAAAATTTAACAACTTACTTTCAATTTTAACAATAATTGAAATATTTTTTGATTCTTTTGAAGTATTTCCAGCAAAGGTATAAATACCTCTATCAGCTAATTGTAAATTTGAAACTTTTATAGTACTCTTTTTAGGAAGATTCAATGAGATATTTACTCTGTCATTACTTTCTAACTGTTTTCCATCTTTATACCAGAAGAAGTCTACTTCATCACTTGCATCCAAAGGAAATATATTAATATAAGTAATTAGTACCAGATTTTCATCAACTTTGAGTACAACAGGTTTATCAATATGAGTTGAAAGATTAAAAGATGCCAATGGTTTTGTTTCTGCAGAAGAAAAGATTAAAAATCTATAAATTCATTCTATTACATATCTAAATATAAAACCAACTATATAAAACATCTATTATAAGAGATAAAAATCTGATACTCTTGGAAATTATTAATTTTTTTTATTATGAATTTTTCAATTTTCCTATTTTGTAGCCTAATATTTTATACATGTAGTATTGATAATAAATTTTCGAAGTTTAAAATCAAAACTTCCGATAAAAGTTCGAGAAATGAGCTTTTATCCGAAGTTTTCCTGCAAAAGTTAGAATGACTAACAAGGCATGCTATGAGAAAAGCGTGCCTTTTTCAGAACATATCTTTACGCCGATTATAGCTGCAGTCGGTGCAAAGATACGCTTTGATGGACCGCCTCACGCCGCGTTTCTCTCTTTCGCATCATGAATGAATTCCGAATTTGATTGTTGATTAAGCGTTTACACGACGCTCTTCCGATCTTATTTGAATTATACCTCTTAATAATCGACTGGTCGAACTATCTATCGATACTATCTTTATTTATAAAGTTTGGTTCCTTTCATTTTTACCCGGTTCGCAAGCTCCCCTTGTAAGTTATAATAAGTCTAAGCAGAAATCTTAAGGATTCACAAAGATTTATGATGGAGATACAACAATTCCATTGAATAAGTAGATTTAATTAGATTATGTAAGAGGGAGAATTGATGTTCTCACTTTCTTGTTCCTTGATATATTCTTAGTGATAAAAAGAATTCTCCATCTACATCCCTTCAGAACTATTGTCAGATATTTCTTTTTTTCTCTTAATTGACAAAATCTTACTATTGGAATCTTGATGTTTAATACCTGGGCTGGGCCAAAAGTCCCAAAAAACTTTACAGGTGATGCCAGATACAGGACACGAACCCATGTCCTGCTGTGTGGCACACCAATGTGTTACCACTCGGCCATCATATTGCCGACCATTTTATACTAAATATACAGTATTTTTGAAAAGAACTAAGTATCAATGGACTGCAGTTTTCAAAATATATAGTTTTTGGATGATTATTAAACAGATGAATATCCTATCTGCACTTTTTAACATGTCTGGCCCACAGTGAATTGAAATTCTTTTTATGTAGTCAACAAAAGAGAACAGGTTGCCCATCCTTGATAAAGAGCAATTACTAATGAATTTATTTTTATATAGATTTAAAAATTTTTGATAAATAAATCTGAAATGAAATATTTCAAATTCATTCAAATTTATCATTATTCATTTAATGAAAATTTCAATAAAATATTAAATATTTATTGCAAAGTGAATTAATTTTTAAATATAATTTTAAAAATTACCGTATTTGCCGGCGTATAAGACGCACCGGCGCATAAGACGCACCCTCTTTTTTTATACACATTTTTGAAGGATAAAACTTTATTACTGATCATTATAATGAATTTACAGTATTTTAAATATAAAGTAATACAAACAGCAAATACTTTCTGCAAATACCCAATCTATCTGGGAAAGAACACCTTTTAATCTTCTTCGTCAAGACCCAGACACTCATCTCCAGAGTTAAATGAAGAGTCACTTGAAACCTCTTCTAAATCAGCATCTGAGTCCTCATACAACAAATTGTCCTCTGTACCATCCATTGCATTACTAATGCCACATTTCTTAAATGATTTAACCATTGTCTCTGTTTTCACAGCATCCCATGAAGCTTTGACCCATTCACAAACTTGAGAAATGCTAGGCCCAGCTGTGATCGTCGATGAAAGCGCATGCGCATTCATTGAACTCTACGTAACTAATATTCCCACACTCCGCAAGGAAACAAGAAAGAAATCGCATAACTCCGAATAGAGGAAATTTCCAGAAATGAATGTAATCAAAAACTGAGTATCGGCGTATAAGACGCACCCCGTTTTTCAGACCTATTTTCAAAGAAAAAAAGTGCGTCTTATACGCCGGCAAATACGGTAATTCATTTTGCAATAAATATACAGTAAACTCCTAATTAACTGAGTTAATCAGGTAATTAATTCCCCATACAACAGATTCCCAGTTATTCCCGAAATACTTAAATCAGAATTATATTCAAAACAATATGCATTTAATATTAAAAAATAAATAAATTTTATACACATATATATTTGAATATTCTATTATATATTGAAAAAATAAATAAGAAATTTATTTTAACAAGAAATTATTGCAATATTTGTAATTTTAATTTGATTCTAATTTTGATCACAAATTATTTAATATATAATAAAGAAATGAATCTGGAGTGTTTAAAAGTCTTTCAGATATAACATCAATAATTAACCATCATTTCCAGGTTTTAGATTAATTCCAGTTAATCTACAACCCAGATAATTAGGAGTTTTCTGTTTAATAAACTTTAAATCCAAAAATAAGTTAAAAACAATAATACAACAGAATGATCATCTAATAATCAATCAAAATAGAAGTTTATATCACAGATCTTTGGGCTTGTTTTTCTAGAAACTAAACCTTTAATTGGAAAATTGGCCAATTTTCTCTATAACATAATTTTTATATTTTCCGAAAATATATCCTTTCTTTAAAATTTTCTAAAAAACCAGCGTGCACACATGATTGAGCTTCTCAACTTTACAAGTTAATTTATTCATGAACTCAAGTTCTTATTTGATTGATAAACAATCAAATAAGAACTTGTAAACAAATAATCAATTTCTTATACACATAATATTAAAAACGAATTCCATTCTCAACAATGAAACTTAACTATAATGAATTAAGTAAAAAGTCAACAAAATCAATAGTTTATGATGAAACAATGATTTATCTATCTAAAGAAAATGAAAACATAGTCTTTAAAATCAAGCAAATTACAAAATAAATTATTTATTTGTGTCATATAAATGTAAATGAATTTTTGTCATTATTATTATCACATTAGTAGAAGCTTCTATACAGATAAAACACTGCCTTAGGCACAATCCAGGAATGAAAGTTATTTACATAATGTTCTGATAAATCATATCAGCCAGAGGGTATACTTACTACTATCCTCCTATCAGAAAAATCAAAATAGAGGACTACTTAACACAAAGTATAAAAGCACTATAAGTAAGGTATAGAGACAATATATTACCACTTGCTATTATATATAACACAAAGTATAAAAGCACTATAAGCAAGGTAATAACAGTTTATTAGCATATAACGTTTTCGGACATATTCTGTCCCTCTTCAGTATGCTTATTTACACTCAACACTATTCAAACAACATATTAGTTTCGAACGTTGTTCTAAATAGAATATACAATGTTGTTCTAAATAGAATATAAGATGTATATTCTATTTAGAACAACGTTCAAAACTAGTATGTTCTTTAAATAGTGTTGAGTGTAAATAAGCATATTGAAGAGGGACAGAATATGTCCGAAAACGTTATATGCTAATAAACTGTTATTACCTTGCTTATAGTGCTTTTATACTTTGTGTTATATATAATAGCAAGTGGTAATATATTGTCTCTATGAAGTTACGCTGAGCCGGCGATGAATATAAGAGAGAAAAGAACCCTTCTTAAAATTGATTCCAAAACTATTAGGGCTGAAGAGTTAGTGACATTCCTGAGAGAATGCAAGGAAAATAGAGTATACCCGATGTCCATTTATCGTATAAGATTGCCGATAAAATCTAAAACTATTGAGAAGGATGTGAAGAACAGATGCCTTAAGTTTGCCATTACTGATGCAAGAAGTATATTCGCCATTAATAGAAAAATGAATGAATATAAAAAATCTATGCTTAACAAATATGGACCAAATGCTGCATATGAAATGGATGATCTCATGACCAACCATGGTAAGGAACCATATAAGAGCTAGATATGTTAAAAAATTGAAGTGGATATTCTATAAACAAATCTCCAATAACACGCATCCCTCCTTAGACATTGAAGAAGTAGCGGTGATAGTTGGGGATATAGAAGTACCTCTTCCAGTCAAAACCTTGTTGACCAAAGGCCCTATGATGGTACCACATATAGATCCACCCATGGTCGATATAGCACCACACGTCGACCACCTTATAAGTCAATATGATGACAGCTATCAGGAGAAATTAAGATGGGAAATTATAATGAAGAAAGAGGCAAAAAATAACAGAATAACTTCAAATAAAGAAAAGGCACTTATAAGATATGGGAAAGAATGGATGGCAAATAATTCCATCACTTGCACGAGAGATGATAAGAGTAAGAAAATAGTTCTTATACACCAAGATAAATACCGAAGTTTACTTGAAGACTTTATAGTGACCTCCAACTCCATAGAGCTGAGCCAGGACCCGACGGACAAATTTGATAATAAAGTTAATGCTCTAATAAGAAATAAAAGATTTCCTAAGACATGGAAGATTAAAAAGGTTGACTGCCCATATGCCCCGAGACTGTTTGGATATGTCAAAGGACATAAGAACCCGATAAGCATCTGTCCCATGGTTGATAAAAAGTCCTCCCCAGTTTACGAACTTGAAAAGGTAATTGCAGCATGGGCAGGCCACCATCTAGGCCTTTATCCATACACAGCAGCCTCCACAGTTGAGTTCCTGGATAAATTACTTGAAAACGGCCCATTACC